>PVJX010014449.1:0-44787 GCA_004027295.1 Dolichotis patagonum | reverse complement strand
ATGAGATTTGATAAGAGTATATAAGACTTTATGGTAAGCATGAGTCCCCATCTCATAGCTTCGAAGTCTTTCAAAGTTTTAAATCATCAGTTGGAATGGTGTTATCCTGTTTTGTTTGACTATATCATACTTGATGATATGAATAGCAGTTTTGAAGAAAACAAAACATTATGACAGCTATTGCTGATTTAATATCATCTTGCTTAGAAGTCTTTCTATTCTTCTATTACCATTGGTTCTATCATGTTGTGTCTTATTGGTATTTTAATATATGTGATAGTATAAACAAAATTTTTTATTGAAAATGAGATATTATAGTATCCTTTGATCATTCTCTGTTATTCAATTCAGAATTCCCTGTAGTTCTTTCATTCTTTAAATGACTTCATCAGAAATAGAACTAGAATGAATTATTCTTTCAGGGACATAGCACTTCCTGAAAATTCACTGAACAAAGCAGTCATTCTTCCCTAAGTGATTCCTGGGGGATCACCAAAGAAGAGCAGAACAAAAACCCAAGGCAGAAGTTCATGAGTATGTAGGCTTTCCACTCATAGTATGTAGGACTCAGATAAACAGCTCTGGGATCTTTTCCCTACTTCCTAAGGTCAAAGTGTGCTGTAGCATACACAAAAAGACAATAAATAACCTGAAGGAAAGACAGAATAGATGGTGACCATTTTTCCCTTTTTTGGCAAAATCAATGATCCAAGCACATCTTTTAGCTTATCATCACCTTGAAAACCTATCACTACCTGAAAATCTATGCCCTGTTAGACAGATATTGCTATCACTTAAAGCTCTTCTGGCAAGTCATAGTTTGATGTGATTTATTCATTCATCAAAAATATATATTTCAACTGCCCACTATACCAGGTTATGTAATCCAGGCAAATGGATACAGGATACAATTTTGATCAAGATGAAAGAAATGCAGGATATCTCACCACTTAAAAACTTATATGGTATTATAATTAAATTCAACATTCAAATCAAGCAAGGAATACAGGAACATGGTATAACAGAAACGTTATGTAGTACTTCCACTCATAAGCATAAGGCTCTCAATGGTTGTGAAATATGAGTTGAGAAGAAACAACATAATTTAGGAACAGAAACAAATCTAGTGTTACTTTGCAACAATAATTGGGCATGGAAACATAGAAATTAGTCTGGTTCAAATTCAAGGCTGATACATCTCTGTAAATAAAGAATTACACTTATGGGGGAATCCATTAATATGAGAAACATTTGAAATAAATTTCACTAAACCCCATGGGCCAGAAGTCAGAAAAATCTTATTTAAGCCATTTCATGTTTACAAAGTTATCTCCTTCCAGATTTACACCACATGATGGAAAGACTTCCATAATTTTTTCTTCTAAACATCTTGAAATATTACTTTTCTCTGAAGACTATTGTCCTCTACCTCCAAGTAAACAGGATGAATGTGTCAGGTTACAGAGCATGATAGACTCGTGGACAGTGAAAGAGTAGCTTCCACATGTGAGAGTTCAGCCTGCTTAACTGATCAAAGAACCCTGTTGGTAACATGTAAGCATTTCACAGAATTAACTCATGCTCAGAAATCTACACAATGTGTTCATTTAGTCCATTCAAGGAAAAGGCTTGGTTGAAAATCTATGGGAACTCAGCACCCTAAGAGCTTTCTGCTCTCCAAAATCAGATGAACTAAACTAAAGGAATTCGACTTTAGACAATTAATGTAATTAGATTGTAAACCACATAAAAATTCAAACAGAGCTTACACTGTAAATATTAAAATAATACTACAATTTAGAAAGAAAATTTATAGCTTGACTAGTATTATCTAATCATTCTTTTCCTTCATTGCCTAGATGTGCCTTAAAATTGTGCTAAAGTTCATGAATTTTTCTTAATTCCTAAAAACATGAACTTGCACTCTGAATTTGCACACTCACAAAGTCACACATAGACATACACTATCATTGGAAAATAGAAATGCCATCTAACCATGTCCCCACTTTGACAGGAATCATCATACAGTTCAGATTTAATTGACATATTTCTTTTAAATTTTACCTGAAAAACATATTAAAGAATATAGGAAGTGTTGTATGCTATTCTGCATGGCAAAAATATTCCTAGATTTGTATTAAAATTGATGGAAGGTATATAAAAATATGTATGTTAGAAGTATGTTAGAGTTTGAAGACAAAGAAAGAGCCAACAAGTAGAAAAGATAATTCCCAATTATGAAAGACTGTACATGCAATACCAAAAAAATTGTTCTCCTCTTTTCATACAAATGTTTTAAATATGAAAAAGAAATTTATTTGAAATACAAAAATCAAATTTATTTTAAATATCAAAATAAGGTTTACTGGAGATTTGACCAGATATTGATAACAGCAAGATAGCAGAAAACTTTAATGACCAAAATAAAGGCAGTAGCAGTGCAAAAGAAGAAGAATGGAGATGAGGAAGATAACACAGACATAATCACCAAATGCCAAAGAATTATGACTGGCAGGAGATAACATTCTACCATTTGAGTGAGAAGACAAATATTTGAGATGGATTCAATGTAAATGCACAGTTCACTGGGTTATGTTGAGATTCAGGCTCCACTTCAGGCATTTCAATGTTTCATAGCATGTAAGTTTGTTCAAGCGACTATTCTGAAATAGAAGTTTCCATACTACAGTGCTCCAGAAAGTACAGAATTCTGTAATCAAAGATCCTATAACAAAAGTTTGAAGCCACATTAGCTCAAATACTTGGAGCACTGACTTGTTCTTGATCAACGACTAGGTTATTTTGACACATGGGATAAAATCCAGGAAATCAAATCTGAAAGAAAAAAAATCATATCAGCATCATTGGTCATTAAAGAAATGCAAATTCAAACAATGCTGAGACTCCATCTCATTCCAGAAAAAATTGCCCAGATCAAGAAATCCACCAATGATGAGTGTTAAAGGAGCTGTGGGGAAAAAGGAAATGTCCTCCACTCTTGGTGGGGGTGTAGGCTGGTGTAACCACTGTGAAAATCACTGTGGAGGTTCATCAAAAAGCTAAGATTAGAGGTTCCATTTGGTTCAACAATCCTACTCCAGGCATTTTCCCAGAAGAATTAAAACATCATACCACAGTGATGTATGTATACCCATACTTATAGCAGCAAAATTAGCAATAGACAAATCTTGTAAATAAGCCAAATTCCCATCAGCTGAGGGATGGATAAAAGATATATGGTATTTTTATATAATGAAGTACTACTTAGCTATAAGGAAGGACTACATTGAACCTTTTATAGGTAAATGGATTAGATTGGAGACTATACCCATAAGTGAAATAAGACAGACTCACAAATGTAAATACCACATTGTCTCCCTAGAATAAGAGACTTAAAGAGCAAATTATGTCCAAAATCTACAATAAATATTATGAAAGTTTGAGAAACTTTCAAAGTGAAAAAATAACTAGGATGGGAGAAGGAGAAAATTGGAAAAAGAAAAAGAAATAAATTTGTTTACACATACATAAAATACCTAAAATGATTATGCTACCAATTCTATATATTCTTGAAAAAGATCAGTTAATTCTCACGTAATTAGGTCAACTTGCTTGTCTATATCTGGTAATCTAAACAACTCTTTTGAAGACAACAACATGCAATATTATAATCAATGTTAAGTTCCTATCATCTTGTTTTGAAAGCATTTTTGTTGTTCTTATAGTTGTTTGTATATTTCTTGGTTTTTGTTTTGCTTTTCTTTGTTTTTCTCTTTAAGATAAAAAAAGTTTTAAAAATAAAAAAGGAAGAAACAACAAGTTTTTTAATTTAAAAGAGACAATAGCAGCTACACAGTGTAACTACATCATCTCTACTGCATTAGTGGTCAACACATAGTAAACAAAGGACACACAGATCAACAGCAGTGACTATGAGATATCAACATCCATAACATCTACTTCTCAGCAGTAACACAAAAGATGTGAAAATAAAGATGGATGTGTGGCTATATACAAAAGGAAGAAAAGAAATAAGTAGAAACTGCCTTTAGTTATGCACAAGTATTAGTCTTTGCAGAAAAACTTCAAAGTGCCTATCAGATATATACAGGAAACACAGCTTGTATTTAAGAAGTAAGGAAAACTATGATTATTGTGATGTTTTACAAAGAACTAGAAAAGAGAAACTAAAGTTTCCTGGAACAAAGTAATGATAAGCATTTAAGGGAATGGAAATGATAAATGCATTGATTTGATCATCATATATTATTTTCATGGATCAAATTCCCACACTGTACACCATAAATATGTACAGCTATTTTGCTTCCATGAAAAGAAGGAAATAATATTATTAAGAGTTAAAAATTGTAAAAAAATATTTTTGCAGTTAAATGGTCTAATAAATTTTTGTCAGAATACAAATAAATATGCTAAAATGTATTATATTTCTTTGTATTAATGGCAAATCTTCCAAAAGTGAAATTAGCAAAGTGAATTCATTCATGTACATATGAAATAATATATAAGAAACTTAATGAAAGAAGATCAAATAACAAGAGAAATACTAAAGTGTAAATGAAGAAACAATTCCTGCATCAATATTAGCTTCAAATTAAAAGAAAAATTATAATGCAGCCTGTGTATTCATTTTAGTTATATTCTTTATTCAAAATGATATTTTTTATTTTCAGTAAATAAGATTCAACAAGAAATTCCATACTGTAGCATTCATATTCATATGTTGATCCTTTTTCATCTACTGAATTCCTTGAAGTTAAATTTACAGTTTGTCATATAAACAAGTCATACCATCTTTTAATAATGATGCTTTCCCATCTTTATACCCATTGTTTTTATTTACTCACAGTAACAACACACTTTTCTGATCCTAATTTTAATGTTAAAGCTTCTAACTTTGTTACAATTAAGCATATTTGCTATATATATAGTTATGAATACAGTAAACTGTAGTAAGAAGTTCTATTTTATTTCAAAGAATAAAGGTGATTATTTCATCACTTTACATTATTTTTAATGAGGACTTTGTGAACCATGTGGGAAACTAATCAAATACTTTATTTTCTCCTCTCATCTAATCATATCAACAAAATACACTGCATTTTACTAATATTCAATTATCTTGTTTGTTTCTCTATTGAGACAGGGTCTCTCTATGTAGTGCAGGCTGACCTTGAACTTGCTTTTGTAGCACAGGATGGACTGGAACTCACCATGCTATTTTTCTGTGAGATATTTTCAGCTTCAAAAAGTAGCTTAGCCACTCACAGCGAATTCCAAGCAGCAAGCAAGGCCCAGAATCCAGTCACAGGCCCCGAACGCATGCAGGTTGAATTCCAGTGCACAGAGAAACCTTAGAACTTCACTCCCAGGCAGTAAGATAATGCCTTGCAGCTGAAATCACCAGAGGACACACGGAGTTCACCTGGGCCAAACTGGCCCACACCCAGTGAACTACAAGTGGCAAGCAGTTGCTAGCAGTCTACCCAGAAGCCAAAAGTTGGACAGGTGATTCCCAATTAACTGAAGAAGCTTTAAACATCACTCAAAAACCAGAAATAGGTGCAACTCCAGCTGGTACTGAGGAATGCCACACTGCCCTGGGACTCGAGCATGCGTCCAGTGGATGAACAGAACCAGGACATCTGCTGGCCCCTTGGGGACACTCCCTACCTCCTGGATCTAATACTGCTGTTGATCTTCAGCTCCCACCCTTTCTCCCAGAACCTTGGACTACAGAGAATTAACTGTGCTAGCTTGAAGGGAGATTCAGTATCTGCCTCACCCAAACAGAAGATCTCAGCAGGCTCTAGTCAGTGTGGTGAGTATGCACTAAAATAGAGGTGTACAGTGGGTAAATAGGGCCAGTATTAAAGCTCCCTCCAACTAACTATAAGACCTTGGTGAGCCTGACAAGAGTGTGGGTGACTTCTTCCTGCACACAGAAAACATCAGGCAGGGTGGGGAGTGTGCCAATAAGGACTTGCCTAACTTGAAGAAAATCAAAAGGCTTATGAGATATATAGGCACACAATAGGGACACAGTAAGGCCTCAGCCAACACAAACACTATAGACAGGGAGATTTGATGACCTGTAATAACCTGAAGATAAAGTACTAGCAGGTACTAAAAGTTGACCTACATCAATAGTACTAGGTTTGTCAGCCCAGGAAGAATATAGGACTCACCCAATAGGCCATGCAGTGAGAAGTCAGGTGACTGACCCACCTATTCATTGTGGGACCCAGCAATTGGACAAATATCACCCTTACATTAGGACACCAAGATACACACTACCAACAGTTGACACTAGTGGGATTCAAGGACCAAATATTAACTTGAAAGGGGAAAGTCGCAAAATGAAAAAGCAAAAGGTAATCTAAAACATCTAGTCCACCAGGAGCGAGTACAGGATACATTGAAATAGAGGACTGCAAAGTTACACAACAGAAAACTCTGAAAAGATAACAAGTGAAATAAAACAAACAACTCCATGAGGCTATAGAGAAAAAGAAATTAGAAGTACTCTCCCATGTAAAGATAGAAATAACAATGTTAGTAAAGGAGTTCCTGAGTGCAGCTAAAGTAGAAATAGAGAAAAAAGTACAGGAGCATGGGAAACTGATTGAAACCATGAATGAACAATATATAAAACAATTAGAATTCATTAAACACACTGAAAGAGACATCCAAGAAACAAAAAATTCTATTCATAGCATGCAAAAGTGTTTAAATGAAGCTGAGAATAGGATTTTGGACCTTGAGGACAGGATTGCAATCAGTGATTATTAAAGGATAGAACTTTTAAAAATAACAAAGCAGCATGAGGTGACAATGCAACAGCTTCAAGATGATGCCAAGAGAAACAATATAAGATTAATAGGCATCAATGAAGAGGCAGGAGTCAATGCAAATGATATAGCCAATATATTCTCAGAAGTAATGGAAGAAAATTTGAGACACATAGGGAAAAATTCTGATATGCAGATAAGTGAGGCATGTAGAACACCAGTCACAACTAACATAAATCTATGCCCAGACATATAATAATTAAGGTCTCAGATACAGACCTTGTCTATGGCATAAAAACAGAATGCTAAAAGCTATTAGAGAAAACCCACAAGTAACCTATCAAAAAAGCCCATTAGAATCACAGTAGACTTTTCAGCACAAACCCCCAAGTCAAGACGAGCCTGAAGTGAGGTATTTTAAGCCCTGAAAGAAAACAACTTTAAACCTAGATATTATTAATATTATTATTATTATTATTATTATTATTAATATTATTAATATACCTCACAGATCTAGAGAAAACACTCCTAAAATTCATTTGGAACCAGAAGAAACCTAGAATAGCAAAGGCAATTCTGCGCAACAAAGGTAATGCATGAGTCAATTCCTGACTTGAAGCTGTACTACAAAACCACAATGATAAAATCAGCATGGCACTGGCAAAGAAATAGACCTGAGGATCAATGGATCAGAATAGAAGATATGAGCACTACTACAAACACAATGAGCTACCTGATATTTGACAAAGGGGATAAACATTTACACTTAAAAAGGATAACCTCTTTAATAAAAGGTGTTGGAAAAATTAGCTCTCCAAATGCTGAAGACTGAAACTAGATCCATGTCTATCACCCTGCACAAAACTAAAGTCTAAATAGATCAAAGCATAACTATTAAAACAGAATCATTAAACCTACTTGAAGACAATGTAGGTAGAAGTCTTGGAGGCATGAGGTAGGCAGAGAATTCATGAACAAAGCACAAACTGCATGGGAAACTCTGCAAAGAATCAACAACTGGAATCTCATATTATTGAAAAGTTTCTCTACTTCAAAAGAAATCACCAACAGAGTGAACAGAAAACCCACAGAGTGGGAAAGAATTTAGTTAACAAACCCTCAGACAAAGAACTCATATCCAGCATTTATAAAGAATTGAAAAACATCACGCCCCCCAAATTCAAAGACCTTCTCCAAAATTGGCATCTGAGATGAACACATGTATGTAAATAAAACCAGCATTGAGATTGTATCTCACTCTGAAAAGAATAGCTGACATCAAAATATCAACTGATAACTAATATTGGTGAGGCTGCGGGTTAAAAGGAACACTTCTCCACTGTTGGTGGGAGTGTAGACTGGTGCAACCACTATGGAAATCAGTATGGAAATTTCTCAGAAGACTACAATTGGAAGTTCCATTCATTCCAGCTATTCGCCTCCTGAGTATTTTCCCAGAAAAACTGAAAGGTTCATATCACAGTGATATGTGTGCACCCATGTTCACAGCAGCACAATGTGTAATAGCTGAATCTTGGAAACAACCAAGATGCCCAACAACTGCAGAGTGGACAAAAAAAGTGGTATTTTTATACAATGGAATATTACTCAGCTATAAAAAAGAATGATCTTGAGGCCTTGATAGGCAAATGGTGATAATTTGAGGCTATCCTTATTAGTGAAATAAATAAGAATCATATTTATAAATATCACATTATGTCTCTAGTGTAAAAAGTAATAAGAGCTATAGGAGTAATAACACTCTAAATATGTAATTACTATTGTAAAAAAAGAGGAAAAGAAAGTGCTTAAAGGATATAACTGCATGTATGTTTAAGTGTGTAGGATTCATAACCATATTACTAAGTTTTTCTTGGATAGTTGAATAGAACTGTTTTCAGTCTCACCATTTAAATGTCCACTTTGTATGCTTTAATTTTGTAACTTGAACAACTATTTCTATGTTGACAGTGTGTAATTTACCAACTAGTGTTTTATTACTGTTTTTTTTAAATTATGCATTATTTCTACCCTTTAAAAAAGTAACTTAGCAGTTTTCTGTCTTTGCTATATCTGTAACTCTCTATCACATAGAAATCTGGGAAATTTTTGATTAGTCATTGACTTTAGGATCAGTTTTTTTTTTGTTGTTAACTGACATATTTAGTGTTCCCTCAGTCTTTGGGTCTTTTAATTATTTATAATTTTCAATAAGTATTTCAGAGTTATTTTGACCTCAATCACCAATATGAAATTGTACATAGACTTATGTTGTGAATTTTTACTATTTACTGTATCTATTATTATCCACTTTTTAAGTTACAGCTTCTATCAATAGAGCATTATCATTATTCCTTACAAGTAACATCACACAACATTTGCCTTTTAGTGCCACTAATTTTACTTAACATTTTAAAAATGTAGTATATGTAAAAAAATAGGTTGCTAAAAATAAAAGGAAGGGGACCAAGAGATGGGCAGGGAGTGTTAAAAGAGCAGGAAAGGGGGTGGAAAAAAGGAATTAAGATACATTAAGAACTTGCATACCCTCACCACAAGGAATGTAAATGTTATATAATATAAACATGTACTAACAAATAAATTTGTAAAAAGAAAAAGAAATTTTTCATTGGCAATTTGTATACTAAATGATTGGATTCACTTAAATAATGTTGGCCTTGTATGTCTGCAATACTATATTATGCCACCCAGAGAAATAGTCTTCCTGAGTGTATTTGCTAAAGATAAATTGTGGAAAAGGCCACATATCTGAAGTCTTCTAACATCTGTTGAGACAGTGAGGAATTAGAAAGCTCTGATCAAGGGAAAGAAAAAGCCATGGGAAGTGAAGCCAGATTCTGCAGTCATATCCTTTTGCAAGAGGGATGAACCTAAAATGCTTCAGCTACATAAAAGATATTTAGAAGTGTAAAAAAACATTACAGAAAGAAAGATAAAAGTTAAAATAAAAAATAGATAAATAAAATACCTTCCTCCCTGAAAAGAAACATATTAGGCACTGTTATGTCTGTTTCTAGATGTTCTCCCAAAGCTTCATGCAATCATAGATGGGGATTTCAGTAGAGGCTGGATGTATGATGTGTGATGCTGGAATTAGGTATATGTGATTACTGAATTAGCTCACTGATTGATTTGGCATAGCTCTGGGTGTGCATAATGGGAAGGGATATCCTGAGTGTGGGTGATACCACCCAAAGAGTAGGTAGCCTGGATGAAATATAAGGGACAGGGAGAAGGAGAGGGCTGCTACCATCCTCTGCTGCTGTTGTTATTTTGCTACTTCACTGTATTACTGACTTCTACGTGCCTAGAACTGTTTCTCCTCTATGATGTCCTTCTGCCATTCTACCCTATAACCAGCTCCTTATAGACTGAAACCTCTACAAATTGTGAGCAAAAATAAACCTTTCCTTGATTAACTTTGACTGTGAGGTATTTTGTCTCAGCAATGAGAAAGTAAGACAGGCACTATATTCTAAATTAACAGTTCCTCTTATCCTCTGGAGAAATTTAGAAATTCAGAGTAACTTGTTGCAGGGAACTAACTGTTATAATTTATCACTAGATGCCCTCTCAAAGTTGTGTGCACTTATAGTTATTATATTGTGAAGGTGATATTCTTATTTCCTTGTTTTATTTTTACAATTGATTATCAATTAATTAAGCAAGTTGCTTTAGGCATCTGCAATGACTTTAATCTCCACTCCTGGCTCAACACTGATGGAAGTAACCTGCTTAACAATCTGAGAAGGACTATGCAAATCAATAAATCACTTATTAATACTCATATGAAAAGGATCCTATGTCTTAGAACCTTCAGCACAAGGCATTTTCTTGTATTGATTTTCAAGGTCTTGGTAGACATGCGAACAGATCCTTTCACTTTATGATGTTTTTCTTTTGGACCTCAGATCAAGTCATCAATACACCTTCTCCAGGGATTTATATTGTGACTGGTGAGATTAAGCCTAATTTGATGAATTGCCACCACTGGTGTCTTTCTGATATCTTTAAAAACCATGATGGTATTGTGACTTCCTGACATCACCAAGAAAAAACAGCAGAATGCCACTGCACCTACAACCTCTTTCTTGATGCCTGCCACTATATAATGAGCTATTTCTCCTCCAACATGTCATCCTGTTTTGGAACCAACTGTGTATTAACTGAAACCTTTAGATACTGAGTCAAAATAAACCTTTACTCCTTAAAGTTGTTGGTCTCAGGTGCTGTCTCAGCAATGAGACAAGCAACTTAAAACAACTAATTTTTTAATTTTATTTCAAGAGAAAAAAACAACCAGACAAAACATAAAAATGATAGCAACAATACAGAATTCCAAAGGGAAAAAAATAAAAGAACAAAGACAAGCAAACAACCAAAAAAAACAACAACCACAAATAAAAGAAAAACACTAAGAAATTGCCATTGGATACATTACATACTCTCATCATTGGAAATGGTAAAAAAAAAAAAACTAATTTTTTAAATTCTACAAAGCCTCCAAAACAAAGAAATCACATTAGGCTTCCACTGAGAATCCTCTTTTCGTGTATATTCACAGAGAGCTATTTTCTTTTTTTTTATTTCTAATAAATACTCCTGAATTACTCCTTTGGTCTGTGATTTTTTTATTCTTCAACTTTATAAAACAAAAACCTCAGATTTACATAAAATTAACTTCTACACCTCTACATACAGACATCTGTGAATCCCAAATGTAGATTAAAGTATGGGAAGGGAGAATGGAAAAGTACACAGAGTCACAGGGCCCAGAAGACAAAATGTAGAATTTGGCACCTGCATAGGAAAAAAGCTCTGGTAAACACCAAGAGTTTTAGATGACAATCTTAAGACTTTACATTAAGTATTTATAAGAGTAAAACAAATAAAAAACAGAAGAAAGTATATCAGCCCTCTTAAATGATTAAAATTCTACTTTGAATTACTACAGTTCAGGAAGTTCTGGTCTCCAAATCTAAATGTGAAATAGAGAAGACAAGTAAGTCAAAGTGAATATTTACTGTGTTTGCTTTGCTTACAATTCATTTAGAATGCTAACCCAAAGCATAATATAGATTTAAGTACATAACAAGCATACCACATACATGGTCACCAGAGGAATAGAGTGGCATTAAAGTGTTCTATGGAAGTAGAAATTATTAAGATATTAATTTACAATGAAATCTAATGTCTAGGGTGATTTAAAAATTTCTAACATAACTAAAAATGAATATTAAAATATCATAAGCTCAACAATCTACTACATAAGACAATGATGTAACTAGAAATATTTAAAACTAGATTTAAAAACACAGTAAGGAGAAAGGACAGGAAAGGAAGGAATCAAAATCAAGATGGTAGACCCCATTCAGCCTCCAAAACAACTGGAGGTTACATGGGAGGTCACTATGGGCCTAGCTGGGCCACAAAGTGACCCTCCGCCTAGGCACAAAAAGCTGCCTCTATTCAGATGCATGTGTGAGGTGATTTCCAGGGCACAAGGAAACTTTGGAACATTGCTCCAAGTCAGCCTCAAAAATCACTGGAGGCCACACAAGAGATGCCTGCAGGCCTAACTGGACCACCCCCAGCAATCCCCAGATGGTGGAAAGCTGCCTGCACCCCACCTCATGAGCTGAAAGTGTATGAGGTGATTTCTAGGGCATGAGGAAGATGTGGAACAATCTTTGGAAACCTGAAATATAGGAAAATGACAAAGCAAAAGAGCAAAATGCAATCTCAAATATCCAGCCCATCCCAAGCAAGCCTAGGAGACATGGACATAAAAGAAAATGTAAGCCATACACCTGAAATACCTGAAATGATAGCAATTGAAGTAAAGAAACAACTCCGGGAAGCTATGAAAGAACTCAGATCAGAAATAATCTCGCAAATAAAAGAAGAAATGATAAATGCAACTAAAGAAATGCTTGAGACATCTAAAGAAGGGATAGTTAAAATTTTAGAGGAACAATGCAAGAATAGGGAAGCCTTGATTGAACAATATAGGAAACAAACAGAATGCATGAAGCAGGTTCAAAGAGATATACAGGAAATCAAACATTCCATCAAAAGTTGGTAAAATCACCTCAATGAAAGTGAAGACAGAATTTCAAACCTCAAAGACAAGATTGTAAGTAGTGAACAGGAAAGGAAAGATCTTTTAAAACTAACAAGGAATCAGAAAATAATAATTTAACAGCTTCAGGATGATTCAAACAACAACAACATAAAACTGATAAGTATAAACACAAAAAGGTAACAACACAAATGATATAAAGAGGCTATATACAAAAGTAATAGCTCAAAATTTCCTGAACATCGGAATGGAACCTAACATACAGATCAGTGAATCATATAGAACTCCAAATAACCATAATCAAAATATAACTACACCCAGATATATAATAATCAACATCTCAGAAATCCAACATAAAAAATACTATTAAAAGCTGTTAGAAGAGATAGTTCACCTATAAAGGAAAACCTATCAGAATAACAGCAGACTTCTCAACACAAACAATAAAGTCAAGAAGAGCATGGAGTGAAGTATTTTATATCCTAAAGGACAATGACTTCCAACCCAGACTGATGTACCCTGCAAAACTCTCCTTCAAAATGGAATGAGAAAGATACTTCCATGCCAAAGAATGGCTGAAAAACTTCATGACAACCAAAGCAACTATGAAAAGAATACTAAAAAATATTCTAGACAGATACAGGAAGAAACCACTAAGGAAGGCAAACAATTAAACAGACTGCAAAGGTAAAGAAAACATGTAAAAATAATAATGTAAAACATGTAAAAATATAGTAACCATTCATGTAAATGGTCTCAACTCACCAATTAAAAGAAATGGACTGGCAGAATGAATCAAGAAATAACATCCAACCATATGCTGTATACAAGAAACCCATCAAACCCAAAAGGAAACTCATAGATTGAAAGTCAAAGGATGGAAAATAATACTTCATGAACAGGAACTCCAAAAAATAAGGAGTAGCCATTCTGTTTGCAGACAATGTGAACTTCAAACCAAGAATGATCAAAAGAGATAAAGTAGGTCACTACATGCTAGTTAGGAGACAACTCAAAGAGAAAGAGATAAAATTCTTTAATATCTATGCACCAAATTTGGAAGCACAGAGCTACACAAAACAATTAACAGAAATGAAAAATAAAATACACAAAAACAAAATTATAACAGGAGATCTTAACACACCATTGACACAAAGGCACATACCACCTAGACAGAAAATCAGCAAAGAAATAACAAAACTGCAACACATTTGTGAACAAATCGACTTGGTGGGTGTGTACAGAGTGTTTCACCCAGCAACATCAGAATATACATTATTCTCAGCAGTACATGGGACATACTCTAAAAGAGACCATATTCTAGCCCACAGAACATGCTTAAGTAAATGCAAAAGAATTAAAATTATCCCATTCGTGCTATCACACCATAGCACCATGAAACTAGAAATTAATGACAGAAGAAACTGCAAAAACCCCACAAACACATGGAAATTGAATGATACACTCCTGAGCAATCAGTGGGTCACAGAGGAAATAAACAAAAAAATTAAACAACATCTAAAAAGCGAATGAAAATACAAATACAAATTACTAGAATTTTGGAATGCAATGAAAGCAGTCCTCAGAGGAAAATTTACTGCAGTGAATTCACACATCAGGAAAACAAAATGAACACAAAAACACAACCTGATGCTACACCTCAAACATCTAGAAAAAAACAACTCAAGCCAAAAGAAGGAAGGAAATTATACATATCAGAGCAGAAATCAATGCAATAGAGACTAACAAAACAATATAAAGAATTAATGAATCAAAGAGTTTGTTCTTTGAAAGAATAAAAAAACTGCTAAGTTCCTATCCAACCTTATAAAAAAAGGAAAGAAAAAACTCAAATTCATGCAATAAGGAATGAAAAAGGTGAAATCACTACAGACTGTGGAAATACATAAAACCATCAACACCATTTTCAAAAATCTCTACTCTCATATGTTCGACAACACAGAAGAAATGGACAGATTCCTAGAAACATATGAGCTACCAAAGCTGGGTCAGGAAGATGTAAAACTACAGACTGTGGAAATACAGAATATCATCAATACTTATTTCAAAAGCCTCTACTTTCATAGGAATGATAGCACGGGAGAAATGGACAGATTCTAGAAACATATGAATTACCAAAGCTGGGTCAAAAAGATGTAAAACTGCTGAATAACCCAATTTTAATTAATGAAATTGGAAGTATAATTAAATCCCTACTAACAAAGAAAAGCCCAGGTCCAAGTGGATTCACTGTGCACTTCTAAAAGAAATTCAAAGATGACTTAATGCTGACACTCCTCAAAGTCTTCAATGAAATTGAGAGGGAAGCAATTCTCCCTAACACATTCCTAAAAGCAAATATTACTCTAAAACCAAAACCTGAGAATGATCCAACCAAAAAAGAGAAATACAGGCCAATCTCCCTAATGAACACAGATGCAAAAATTCTCAATAAAACATTGGCAAGTAGAATGCAGCAAATCATCGTGAAGCTTATATATCATGACCAAGTGCGATGCATCCCAGGAATGCAAGCATAGTTCAACATATGGAAATTAATGCAATCCACTATATCAAAGCAGTCAAAAATAAGAATCACATGATTATTTGTACAGATGCAGAAAAAGCTTTTGATAAGGTCCAATACTTCTTTATGAAAAGAATATTACAGAAATTTGGAATAGATGGTTTTTACCTCAGTATGATAAAAGTAATGATCAAACATACAGCCAGCATGATATTACATGCCCCAAACCATAAAACTTTTACCTTAAAATCAGGACCAAAACAAGAATGTCCATTATCATGGCTTCTAGTCAATATAGTGCTGGAAATACTAGTAAGAGCAATTAGACAAGAGAGAGAAATACAAGGAGGAAGAATAGGAATAGAAGAAGTTAAAATATCATTATTTGCAGGTGACATAATACTCTACATAGAAGACCCCCACAACTACATTGAAATACTCCTACATATAATAAATAAATTCAGTAACATAGCCAGATACAAGTCAACACTCAAAAATTAATAGCATTCATATACACATATGTTTGATAATATTGTATTTGAAACTATGCTCAACTATAGCAGAGTAAGAGATATGATGTTAGCTACTGTTGACGTCCAGTTGACTTAATGTAAAGTACTGTGTTGCCTATGTTGTCCTGTTCTGATCTGCTCTGTACTGCCCCCTTTTGTTTTATTCTCTTTCAAATAAAAAAAATATACACAAACAACAAAATCACTGGGAGAGAAATAAGAGAAGCCACACACTTCACAATAACATCCAAAAAATGAAATAGTTAGGAATGCACAAATGAAGTAAATTAAATACTTAAGAATCTAGTAAAAGAAGTAAAGATTTATTCAGGGAAAACTATAATACCCTGAAAAAAAATGAAAGACAATCTCAGAAAATGGAAAGACATCCCTTGTTCATAGATAGGAAGAGCAAATATTGTGATAAAGGCCATTCTTCAAAAATTGTTATACAGATTGAATGCAATTCTACAGATTGAATGCAATTCAAATCAACATGCCATTAGCATACCTCACAGATCTAGAGAAATCACTCCTGAAATGCATCTGGAACCAGAAGAGACATAAGAATAGCAATGGCAATTCTAAGCAACAAAGGCAAGGAATGAGGTATCACAATTCCTGACTTGAAGTTACACTACAAAGCTACTGTAATAAAATCAGCATGGTACTGGAATAAAAACAGTCCTGAAGATCAATGGAATAGATTAGAAGATACAACTATAACTACAAACACACTCAGCCACCTTATCTTTGATAAAGGGGCCAAACACATTCACTAGAAGAAAGATAGTCTCTTTAATAAATGGTGCTGGAAAAATTGGCTCTGTATATGTTGAAAACTAAAACTAGACCCATGCCCATAATCACGTACTAAGCTAAATTCAAAATGTATCAAAGATCTAAATATTAAAAAAAAAACACTAAATCTGCTGAAAGACAAAATAGGTAGAAATCTTGAAGACAGAGATAAGCAGAGAATTCATGAACAAAAATCAAACCACATGGGAAATGCTTCCCAGGATCAATACCTGGGATCACATCTTGTTAAAGAGTTTTGTCATGTCAAAAGAAATATCTAGCATATCAAAAAGAATACTCACAAATTGGGAAAAAAATCTTAGTCAACTGTCACTCAGACAAAGGATTTCTGTCTAGAACATCTAAAGAATTAAAAAAAATCAAACCCCCAAAATTCAAAGGCCCAATCCAAAAGCGGGCATCTGAGATGAATGCATACTTCTCAGATGAAGAAATATAAATGGCAAATAAATACATGAAAAAATGTTCATCATGATTGGTCACTAGAGAAATGCAAATTAAAACAACCCTGAGATTCTGTCTTACTCCATAAAGAATGGCCAGGATAAAGAAAACTACCAACAAATTCTGGACAGGCTGCGAGGTAAAAGGAACTCTTCTTCACTCTTGGTGGGAGTGCAGACTGGTGCAACCACTGTGGAGGTCAGTCTGGAGATTCCTCAGAAAGCTGGGATTGGAAGTCCCATTTGACTTAGCTATTCCATTTGTGGGTATATTCCAAGAGGAATTGAAACATCATATCAGAGTGATATATGTGCACTCATGTTTGTAGCAGCACAACTTGTAATAGCCAGATCTTGGAAACAACCTAAGTGCCCACCAACTGAGGAATGGATAAAAAAAGTTGTGCTATTTTTATACAATGGAGTACTACTCAACTATAAAGAATGATCACACTGAGATATTTTATAAATAAATGATCACATACTCATAAGTTGAGACCATACCCATAAGTGATATATATATATATATAAACTACATTTGTAAATACCATATAGGCTCCCTAGTTTAAGAAATGATAAGTGTAAATAAGATATAAAATCCTCAATAAATACAGTGAAAGTGTGAAAATCTGCTTAAAGGGGAAAAAATAATAGCTAAGGGAAAAGGAGGAAAAAGAAAAACGAAGGGAAATGAAAAAATTCTAAAATTGTATAAGCACAGTTAAGATAGCTGAGATAATTGTGCTACAAAGTCCATAAGTACTTTGAACAAAACAGTTAATATCGATAGGATAGGAACAATTTTACATGTTAGTGTCTGGTCATCTAAGGAACTCTTGAAGACCATTATGTAAAATAATCACCCTAGTCATGCTCCTACCACCTTGTTTTGAAGGCCTATATTGTCATTGTTTTGGGCTCTTTGCTACTGTTATTTATTTGTCTTTTTTGGTTCATGTTTTTCTAGTAATTTGTTTTGTTTGGTTTGTTTTTCCCTCTAATCTGGAAAGGATAGGTACACATATAGAGGCATATACATGCATACCACTTCCCATAACACTTTATGAGAACCAATTAAATTATGGGTAATGAAATGAACAGCTAATTTGAAGAAAAGGAGACATTATGGTATCCATTGCTGATATGGTATCATCACGCTGTGAAATCCAGTAGTGCTATTATTCTTCATTCAGAGTGGTTTTAGTCTGTTTTGTATTGTTTAATTTTGACATACATGAAGGTATGGACAGCTAATTTGAATGACAACTAGAGACATTTTGGCAGCCCTTGTTAATTTTCCTATTGTCTCATTTTGAAGACCTATAATGCCTTTATCATTCTGTTCTTATAAGTTTAATACTATTTAATCTTGTATGAATTCATTGTGTATGAAGATATAGATAGCTATCTGGAAGAAAACAAAAGACATTATGGTAGCCATGGTATACATTCTGTTATCTTGCTTTGGAATCTGTGTCACTTACATTGTTTTCTTCTGATCTACTTTGTTGTATTGCTATGTTTAGTTTTACCCTCTATAAAAAAATCCACATTAGCAAATCAGAAACATAAGCCAGCATTGGGGCCCTCATCTCTTATCCCAGCACTAGGGAGGCTGAGGTGAGCAGATAGCTTTGAATTTGAGGCCAGCCTGGGTTACAAAGTAAATTCAAGGCCAACCTGGAGTAGCAAGATGCTGTCTGAAAATATCAAAAAGAAAAGAAACAAAAAAGGAAAAAAGAGACAGAAAAGAGGTGAAGGAAATATAAAAGTAATGCCCAAAGAACATAGTAAAAAAATAATAATATAATAAAAATAGACAGAACCAACATGGCCAAAAGTTAGTTCTCTGAAAACTTCAGGTACTGATAAACCCTTGTCAAAATGGGAGAAAAAATAAGAGTAGGCTAGTAATGTAGCGCAGTGGTAGAGTACTTGCCTCACACGAACAACCTGGGATTGATTCTCAGTAACAGGAAAACAAAAAGGAAGAAAAACAAAAGAACAAGAGGTGGAGAACAAAATTTTCAATGCCATTTTAAACAATTACACACTAAAAGCCTTACAGACATTGATACACTATGAAAAACATATGAACAAGCTATTACCAATAAACTGGGTAATTTGGATAACTTGAACAATGCACAAAAACTACAATTTACCTTACTGACAAAAAATGCATATCCAAATGAATCATGTGCATAGAAGTATGCTTATTTTTCATTAAATAGCCTATAAAATTTAAAACTTTACTTAAAAACTCTTCTGCCAAATAATTACAACAACAAAACTATACATTTCTGCCTACTCCATGAAAAGAATAAAGGGAACATTTTTCAACATATTTTATTAGGCAAAAACTTCCTTAATAACAACACCCGAGAAGAACATTGCAAAAATTAAATGAACAGAAATCCATAGCCCTAAACAAAATATTCACAAACCACTAATTGTAGTTTTTAAGGACTCTCCACACAGATTTTCCACGGTGGATTTACCAGTCTATACTCTCACCAGCACTGGAGAAGGTTTCCTTTTTCCTCACAGCCCCATCAGTTGTTATTAGGTGATTTCTTGATGATAGCCATTCTTTCTAAGGTTGGATGAAATCTTAGTGTTCTTTTAATTTGCATTTCTTGAATAACCAACGATGTGGGACATTTTCTCATATGTTTATTTACCATTTGAGATTCTAAGGAAGAAAATTTGGATGTAAATGAAAGCATAAATAAACTTTGAAGATATTCTGCTAAGGGAAGTCCAGTCAAAACAAGACAATATTAATGGTTCCATGTGACACGCATAACACAGGCAAATTTACAGGGATATAAAACTGGAACAGTTACTACCATGGACTGACTAATCTGGCAATGGGAAGCTGTTCAATATGAAGACAGTTTCAATTGTGAAGGGGCAAAGGAAATCTGGAGCTGAATAATGATAATAGTTGCAAACTGCATGAGTATATTTAACAAAATAAAAATGATAAATATAGTAACTTTTAGGTTATGTGTAGGGAGCCACATTTTCTAAATTAGAGTTTAAAAAAAACTAGTAAAAGGAGGAGGATAATTTACTGTAAACTGCTGAAAAGTAGGATGGAAAAGATAAATAAAAAATAAAAACTCACAAGCGTCTAAAACACCATAATGCAAAACACAAGAAGAAGATCAAACAGGAAATTATTGCAAAAATGATCCAGCCAAGGGAACTGGAGTGTCCTGCCAATTGCAAGAGAGAACAGAAAATGTTACTTTAAATTCCACATACACCCAGGACTTGCTCTGCCTAGCTAAATAGTAAATTTTCTTTAACCCCTCCTTCCCCTCTCTTTCCTCTGCTTTTTCCTCTCTTCCCCAATCCTTCACCCCCTTCCTGGCTACCTATGCTTCAGGACTACCTTCCCCATTTCCAATCTGGACCCCAGTCCTTTCTCACCCCAGTAGAGGACAATGTCCTGCCCTCCTAGACTGCTGTGTTTCACTTGGCAAGACAAACCAGTGGCCTCCGCAGCCACTACATCCAGGGTCACTCGGAGATACCATGTGTCATCAGCATTGGGCAGGACGTCCCCTCTCTGAGTTGCAGGCAGCTCCTGTTCACCCCGCATCCACATCACCCACACAGGCTTTGGGTAGAAGCCAGAGACATGGCACACCAGCTGCAAATGGCCAGGCTCATGAGTGGTCTCACTGGACAACCAAGCCTGGGGTTTTACTGTGTCAAGAAAAAGCAGGAAAATACCAGATTAGTATTCTAACACAAATCATGTTAAGCCAGACACTTACAAGTTTGGATAGGGAGCCTTTCATTCTTTGGGAAGGAAATAAGTTTTTAAGGACCCCACTTTCCTTGCACATTTTCTACTCTTGAGCTTGGAGAAAGTGATAGAAAATGTAACAGAACATGACTGACCTTGCCTCTGTAGATCTGCCTTTCCTGCTTCAAGGACACCCAGGAGATATCGAGGACAGGTTGTATACAGCAGCTTCCCCACAGTATAGATGAAATTATGATAATAAGCAAGTAGTTTGCAGAACTTCTGTGCCCAGCTGCTGCCCTCTGGGGCAGGGATACAAGAAGAGTTCTTGAAGCTCAAAACTTCCAGTCCTCCAAATGCTACTCTCAGAAAGCTTTCAATGGCACCCCCAGAATGCAGCTCACAGCCTGCAATGAACTGGATCTCAAAGGGGTCTGTATACAAGGAAAAAAGAAGAACAAGATGTGGAAAGGACCTAGAATTGTGATGTGAGTAAAGATAAAATCAGGAATGTGTGATTTATAAGGCTAAGTATTTACAGGACTTAGAGTTACAGAAAGAAAAGTATGCAGAGGGGCATGCCAGCTATGATGAAGGAACTATAGATAATTGTACAGTGGTTCGATGACAGAGGAGAGGCGCAGGATAAGGAAAGTGTGAGGGAGTCACAGGTACAGCTTTCCAAAGGGAAATAGAGGGTCACAATGAGTAGGAAAGTAATGGGTGAATTTATAGCAGACAAACAGGCCTCAAAGTAGAATTCTTCATCAATCAGAGGTGAGTGCAGAGGCAGCAAACCTGAGAGGAGACTGCTCTACACAGCCATGTGCAAACAGTTCAGCAAAGATGAGAGGAGGGGAAGGATCAAAAAGACAGTACTTTGAATCATGAGCAAAGACACATCATTAAGAAATCCACAGGTATAAATTTGGGACTCACATTCCATCTGCAAGGATTTCACATAGGCTTTTGTGTTTCCAATGAATGAAAAGGCATAGACCCGAAGTAGCTCCACCACTTCAGCTATTTCTTCATCGCTGAAGTTGCCCTTAGACCAGGGCTTCAGGAATATGGCAGTGCCTGAATAACTGTCCCAGCCATGAATCTGTAAATCTCCCAACCAGCCTGAGCCTTGCCATTTCACCCAGGAGTGGTTTGCAAAAGATGCAATTTGAATGATATGGTAAGAGATCGGTTCTTGGAAGGCTGTAGAGAAAAGAAAGATAAAATGGTGAAGAGGAAGAGAAACAAAGGGGAAAGAGAAAGCATATTATTAAAAAGACACAATAAAGCAAACACCTGGAGTCTGTAGACCCCAGAAGGTCTAAATCATTTAAAAGCCTCAGAGCCTGAGGCTCCAGCCCAAACCTTCAGAAAGGTGGAAGAGACCTGGAGACATGAAGGCTCAGAGTGTTGTCCCCAAGCACACCTGAGTTAATGTAGCCTGTCTTGTCAAGACACCCTGCACTTGCGCAAGGGGAATCCAGAGTTCTCCTTACCATCTTGAGTGTCACCAACTGGAAATAGAACTGCAAAAAATGTCAGTTCCAGGAGTAGCATTTCACTGAGAAAGGACTTCTAATTCTTCAGCTTGCTTTTAATCTCTGAGTTCAACAACTCTTTTCTTAGTACTCTCTAGTCACTTCCTCTGTTTCAACTGACAAATCTCTTCCTCATACAATCTGTACCAGGGAAGAAATGTGAACCCTCACCCTTGGGACTCCTATTTCACCCTTCACGTGTCCTCTGGCCTAACTTTGATATTTCCCTTTAACTCTCTGACTTGTTACAAATGACCTCAGAAAGCTGCAGTGGGATTCTAAAAGATCACTTCACACACAGCCCTGAACCTTTATTTATATCATTAAAATAAGTGTGTCATTGTTCACAATTGCTCAGTTTCCTATCTACAAGAATTCTGTTTGTTTATTTACCCAATTCAACCTTCCTCTCTCTCCCTGCACTGCCATCTGGCACTCTCACTTTCCCTTCCCAATATCCATTCTTCATTTTCTTATTTTGCTTTCCTTATTTAGTGTCTGTAACCACACATTTAATGATGGCTGTGTGTGTGTGTGTGTGTGTGTGTGTGTGTGTGTGTTCATATTCATTTACATGAAGGCAAAGCATTTAAAACATCTGTGGACTCTAGAAACACAGACTCTGATCCAGAATCAAATATTATAAATGCCACAATTTATAACAAAAACAAAAATTATCTAACATTATTTATATGAATTTTTGAAGGAAAATTGGCATTTGCTGCTAAAACATAACTTTATGATGTCTCCTGACTTTGGAACTTTGAGTAACAAATGTTCATGAGAACTATGCCATGTGTGACTGCAGCTGATACATAAGGTCCCCTAAGTAGCAGTCTTCCTGTAAGTAACAGAGCTGTTTTTTTGCAGGAACTAGTGACCTCTGCCTACCCTTAGGCCTTCCCTAGAACCACATAACTCATTGCTAGGGAAGGAAGAAGCCAGCTATGGTTTCACCAACTGTTGCTGGGTGTTTGCTCTTAGATATCATCCCCTGTTTTCTTTTTATATGCCCTTGAATATATATATTTAGAATACATTATGGGAACATTTTGGACTCTAATAAAAATCTTAATTTAAGAATAATTTTTAGATTTTCACTAATAAAGAAAAGTACAGGTTTGCACATAACATCTTGCAAAAAACATGATGACAACTGATTCCAAGTCTAAGATGCTATCACTGACTGATTCTACTATATCACACAAGGACTGAGCATTCTCTGTTGGAAGAAATAGGTGGTTCACAAGATTAGAAAGCCTAGAATTTATCTGAGATCCTCACTGTCTGGACCAGAAGTCATAAAATCCAACCAAATGTTTTAATACAGAGCCCATAACAGTCCCAGGCTGCAATACATCACAAAGCTCTCTACTATTTTACTATGAGCCACAAGCAACTGCACAGGTTTAACATTATCTCTTATTCATAAGAACATTATATTTTTGGCATAGACATTTTTTCTTTGATAAAACGCCCATGATTCAATTTATTCCACATGCTGTAGGTTTACTGGCATAAACAAAATTTAAAAACATAGTGCATAGTTAATAATTAGGAAGTGTGCAAGCTCAATTTCCTCAGACTCCATTTCCTACAGGCAAGTAACAGTGATGTGGCAGCAGCAACAGGCAGGTAGTGTGTTAGCTTCAAGGGGACATCAGGCACATCTGCATGGTGCCTGCAACATCTGCATACATTCTCAGAGAGACTGGCTCCCTAGGCAAGAAACACCAGAGAGAAGCATGTACTGAGA
Source organism: Dolichotis patagonum (assembly GCA_004027295.1). NCBI lineage: Eukaryota > Metazoa > Chordata > Mammalia > Rodentia > Caviidae > Dolichotis > Dolichotis patagonum. The sequence continues at coordinate 20,514 of PVJX010014449.1, read as the reverse complement.
TTCTGTGCCATTTCAGGGAGATGTTAGCATTTTTCCCTAAAGCTAGTGTTTGCAAGTCTGAGCCACAGTTTCTCACTCATACCAGGGGGGCATTGTGATGATCCCTTTCTTGCCTTTAAACTTAGCTCAAGGCAACAGCACATTCAGTAAGCCATAAAGATGACACAAGCAAATGAGTCTCTCACACCTTATTTCCACACAGTCCCCTGACAAGCAGCACCATTAGGACTTGTCTTACCATAAGTGACTTGCTTTGCCAAAACAAAAGCCTGAGTATGAATAGAGATTTCACAATTCAGATTCTTGATTATCCTCATGAAGGAGGCCAGGACATAGGGTCATACTGACTTTGAAGAAAGTCATGTGACTTTGAAGAAAGTCATGTGAAGAGAAGGATGAAAAGATAAACCTTTAACTCTGTTTGTTCAGAATCGCCAGTATCAAACACAGCACATTCTAAAATCTTGTCCCACAATCTTGTGTTGAATAAAAAGTAAAATTCATACAGAGCTGAGGCAAGTTAGGGACTTCAAGAAAAAAATAAATAAAGTGCAAGGCAGATAGGTACAAGAGAGAACTGGTGTCTCATGACACCTGCCGATTGTGCTGAGGTTCCCCATGCACTCTGAAGTGGGGCCACAGTACAGAAGGAAGTGAAATTACCCAAAGAAATAGAGGCAAATTGTTTTTCCTACTGATTTCTTAATGTTCCGCTAGAAATCAAGTAATCACAGTCAACAAGTATTTTTCATTTGATATGTCTAATAGTTTATGACAAGTATATGTTAACATTCATTTACACACACATTGATTTGTTCATGTACTCAACTAGTATTCTTTATTTGTTATGTACTTATCATATAACTCCTACAACTTCTGCATCACCTCCCCTGCACTGCATCCCATCACAAACTTGAAAGTGAATTCAGACTCTTTTATTTGTAATCTCAGCAGTGTTGATATAATGTTTGAGTTCACTGCATTACTCTTTTGATAGATTTTTTGAAGCATAACTGATACACAAAGAACAGGATATTATTAAGTGTATACTTTGATGAGTTTAGATGCAAGCTGCAGCAAAAGCCCTTAATACTAATTACATTCAGCAAAATTTCAGAATACATCAACATGCAATGATCTATATAATAATAAACAATATGATAAGAAAATTAAGAAAAAAAACCTGTTTACAACAGTATGAAAAGAACAAATAGGTAAAATCTACCAAGAATGAGCAAGATTTATGGACTGAAAATAATACATTGATGAGGTAAAATAAAGACACATAGAAGTGGGAAACTATCTCACATTTATTGATTAGGAAGTGTAATATTGTTCAAATATTTACATTGCACAATCTACAGATTACAATATGTATTTATTTGATAATATCTTTATCAAAAATTCCAATAGCATTTTTAAAATAAGTAGAAAAATCCACACAAGATGCCAAATAACCAAAAATACTGTTGAGAAAGAAGAATAAATCTGAAGACATCACACTTCCCAATTTCAAAATATATTACAAAGATTCCTAGTTAAAGGTAGTGGATATGTCAAGTAGCCTAATTTAATCATGGTACAATGCAAATATGTATCATAATACCAGACTGTGTTATATAAATACACACAATAATTTTTATTGTAAATTTTTAAAATATATTTTTAAATACCATGGAGTCAGCATAAGGACAAATATATTCATGTAACATGAGAGAGCATTCAAAAGTAAATCCACATATTAAATGATCTTTCACAAAAGTGCCATTACTTAGTTCTGCCCAATATCCATAGATTTTTAAGATTTGAAGAAAATTCATTGGTTATTCAGTGAAGGATCTGTTTTCAAGTGAAAATATACCTTTCTGTCCAGTGACTAGATACTAATTTCAACTTCTGAGGCAGATTGATTAGCAAATCCAATAGTATTTTTCCCTTTAAGGTATTTAATTCCAGACTATGCATTGCTCTAATAATTGTTCTAATATAGTGTCATTCCTCTAAGTTTACTTTTCTATTAGCTGAAGTCCACCCTTTTAAAAAATTTTTTATTTGAAGAGAAGAAGAAAAAAAAACAAACAAAACAGAAAGAAGGTAGCAACAATACAGAATTCTGAAGGAGAAAGAAAAAAAAAGAACCACAACCACAACAAACAAAAACAAAAACAAAAACAAAAACAAAAGAAATTGCCACTTGATAAGTTACATACTGTCATCATTGGAAATAGTTGTTCAAGTTACAAAGTTAAAACATACAAAGTACACATTCAAACAATGAGACTGTTAACGGTTCTGCTCAACATTCTAACAAAAACAGTAATATGGACATCTATCTTACACACTTAAACACACATGCAATTATATCCTTTAGAGCACTTTGTTTTCCTCTCTTTTTTACAATAGTAATTGCCCATTTTGGGTTTTATTACTCCTACAGTTCTTATTACTTTTTACACTAGAGACACAATGTGATATTTAAGAATATGATTCTTATGTATTTCACTAATGAGGATAGTCTCAATTTATCTCCATTTCCCTATGAAGGCCTCAAGATCATTCTTTTCTATAGCTGATTAATATTCCATTGTATAAAAATACCACATTTTTTTCATTCACTCTGCAGTTGATGGGCATCTTGGTTGTTTCCAAGATTTAGCTATTACAAATTTTGCTGCTATAAACATGGGTCTACAACATACCACTGTGCTATGAACTTTTCAGTTTTTCTGGAAAAATACACAGGAGGGGAAGAGCTGGATTCAATGGAACTTCCAATCCTAGTCTTCTGAGAAATCTTCATACTGATTTCCATAGTGGCTGCACCAGTCTACACTCCCACCAACAGTGGAGAAGTGGCCCTTTTTCCCAGCCAACACTTGTTATCAGCTGATTTCTCAGTGGCAGTTATTCTTACTGGGGTGAGAGGAAATCTCAGTGCTGTTATAATTTGCATTTCTCGAATGACCAGTGATGGTGAACATTTCTTCATGTATTTGTTTATCATTTGTATATCTTCATCTGAGAACTATGTGTTCATCTCAGCTGCCCATTTTTGGAGAAGGTGAAGTCCACCTTTTAAGACTGTACAAATGCCAGAAATGTCACTCTGCAGTGGAGCATTTGTCCAGCACATGCAAAACACTGGCTTTACTCCACAGGACAATGAAGCAAAAAGAGGAAGAACATACAGGACCAGGGATGTAGTTCAGTGGCACAGCGCCTGCCTGGCAAACACTAGCTTATGAGTTTGATTCCTGGTACCAAGAAAAAAAAAAGAGTATGCATGGTGAGATCCTAATATGTGAATATTTGTGTATTTGAATATTATCTGGATTTCAATTCTGATGATAAATTCTATTTTATTCACAGTGTTTTTCATTGTTGATGAGGAAAATTCTGTCAATGTATTTATTGCTACTTTGTAGGCAATTCTGTTTTTTGTTTTTCTCTGTTGCTTTCAAGGTACTATCTAAAATTAAATTTACTATATATATTTAAATACAACATGATGTGTGTGGTTGCATATATGTAACAGTAAAAATACTGTGGTGTAATTGATTAATATTTGACATTTTACTTAGTTACTCATCTAGGAACAGCCTAAATCTATTCATTAATCATGAATCTCACATATTTTAATTTTATCACCTTTTATCTTTACTATAATAACTTCACTGTTACGTGTACATCTTAGAATATTTAAATGTACATAACTGCATCCCTTTTTTAAAACTATATGAAAACTCACAAAAATAATCTTTTTAAACAAACATTTCCATTATATTTCCATTCTCTTTTCTTGTAGGACCATTATGGGCCAGATTCTTGAGCTTCACAAAAAAGTTTATAACTCCTAATTCTTTATCATTTTTTAAAAAAATTACTTTTCTCTTATGTTGGGTTTCTACTAGGTTTTACATTAGTTATCCTTAATTTGCTATGTCTCCCCATTGCACATGCTAGAAATCATCTCATCTGTTGGATTTTTTTCTTTAATTTCAAAGGTTATCTTTCCTATTTCCATTATTTGTGTTTTTATAGCAACTGAATTTTATTTTGTTTCATATATTTTCTTCCTCTTTTGTATATGGGAAAAAGTATTAAAGGTTTTATTGCATTGTATAAGATTTAATTTAAAAAATACAGAAACTAAAAGATTAGCAATCAAATCTTCAATCTGAAACAATTTCAGGCTCTATGTATTTAATTTATTTAGAAGAAAAAAAGCAAAACAGAAAAAAGAGTAAAAATAATAAAGAACTTATTTCTCATTCTGTGAGTTTTCTTTTCACTCTGTTGGTGATTTCTTTTGAAGTGCAGAAACTTTTCAATAATATGAGAACCCAGTTGTTGATTCTCTGAAGTGTTTCCTGTTCAGTTTGCATTTTATTCATGAATTTTCTGCCTACCCCTATGTCTCCTAGACTTCTACCTACCTTGTCTTCCAGTAGATTTAGTGTTTCTGTTTTAATATTTAGGTCTTTGATCCATTTAGACTTTAGTTTTCTGCATGGGGAAAGGCATTTTCTATTCTATTCTAGGTTTCTTCTGTTTCCAAATGAATTTTAGGAGTGTTTTTTCTAGATATGTGAGGTATGTTAATGGTATTTTGATTGGGATTGCGTTGAATCTGTATAAGAATTTTGGGAGTATGGCCATTTTCACAATGTTGATTCTTCCTAGCCAAGAGCAAGGAATATCCTTTCATTTTCTAATATCTTCTTCAATCTCCTTTTTTAGTGTAGCATAATTTTCAGCATAAAGGTCTTTTACATTATTAGTTATGTTGTTTCCTAAGTGTTTCATTTTTTTAGATGCTATTTTGAAGGGTGATATTTCCATAATTTCTCACTCAGTGAGTTTTCTGTAAGTGTACAGGAATGCTACTGATTTATGAGAACTGGCTTTGTATCCAGCTATACTGCTGAATTTGTTTATTACCTCTAGTAGTCTTTTAATGGAATTTTTTGAGTCTTCTATATAGAGTATCATGTCATCTCCAAATAGTGATAATTTAACTTCTTCCTTTCTTATCTTTATTCCTTTTATATCTCTCTTTTTTTTATTGCCTTGGCTAGTGTTTCCAGAACTATGTTAAATAGGAGTAGTAATAGTGGACATCCTTGTCTTGTTCCTGATTTTAAAGTGAAAGTTTTAATTTTTTTTGTCCATTTAGTATAATATTAGCTATTATTTTGTCATAGATAGGCTTTACAAGATTGAGGTAGACATCATGCATTCTGAGTTTCTGAAGGGTTTTTATCATAACCATGTGTCTTACAAAGGACTTATATCCAGAACATATAAAGAATTGAAAAAAATCAAGCCCCAAAATTCAAAGGCCCTGCCCAAAAATGGGCATCTGAGATGAGCACATAGTTCTCAGATGAAGGTATACAAATTGCAAACAATTACATGAAGAAATGTTTATCATCACTGGTCATTCGAGAAATGCAAATTATAACAGCACTGAGATTTCATCTCACTCCAGTAAGAATAACTGCCATCAAGAAATCAACTGATAACAAGTGTCGGCTGGGAAAAAGGACCACTTCTCCACTGTTGGTGGGCATGTAGAAAGGTGCAGCCACTATGGAAATCAGTATGGAGATTTCTCAGAAGACTAGGATTGGAAGTTCCATTGAATCCAGCTCTTCCCCTCCTGTGTATTTTTCCAGAAAATCTGAAAAGTTCATATCACAGTGATATGTTGTAGACCCATGTTTATAGCAGCACAATTTGTAATAGCTAAACCTTGAAAACAACCAAAATGCCCATCAACCACAGAGTGAATGAAAAAGATGTGGTATTTTTATAGAATGGAGTATTACTCAGTTATAATAAAGGATGATCTTGAGGCCCTCATAGGTAAATGCAGACAACTTGAGACTATCCTCACTAGTGACATAAATAAGAATCATATTTATAAATATCACATTGTGTCTCTAATGTAAAATGTAATAAGAACTGTAGGAGTAATAAAACCCAATATGTGTAATTGCTACTGTAAAAAAGAGAGGAAAAGAACGTGCTCTAAAGGATATAATTACATGTTTGTTTAAGTGTGTAGGATTGATAACCATATTACTAAGTTTTTGTTGGATCACTGAACTGAACTGTTTGCAGTCTCACTGTTTGAATGCCCACTGTGTATGCTTTAATTTTGTAACTTGAACAACTATTTCTAAGAGGACAATATGCAATTTATCCACTACTAATTTATTACTGTTCATTATTTTAATTCTGTATTATTTCTACCATTTTTCTGTTTTGCTTTTTTTCTCTTTAAACAAAATTGTAAAAATAATAAAAACTTTCCAAAAAACTCACAGTAAGAAATCATTAGTTGACAAATTATATATTGTTATTTTAGAAGTAGTTGTTCAAGTTACAAAATCAAAGCTTAAAATGTGCACAGAAACACAATGACAGTACATACTATTCTGTTAGATAAATTAACAAAAACTTAGTGGTATGGTTATCTCTTTCACATCCTTTAGAGCACATCCTTTACCTTTCATTAATACAATATCTATTATACATTTTGGATCTTATTACTCTTTCACTTTTTATTATTATTTTTATACTAGAAAAATGATGTAATCTTTACAAATGTGAGTCTGATTTATTTCATTTATGAGGATAGTGTCAAGTTGCCTCCATTTGCCTATAAAAGCCTCAAGATCATCATTTTTTATAGCTGAGTAATATTTCATTGTATAAAAATACCAAAACCTTTTCATCCATTCTGTGTTTGATGGGCATTTTAGTTGTTTCCAAGATTTAGCTATTATAAATTCTACTGCTACAAACATGTGTGCACATATATCACTGTGACAAGACCTTCTCATTTTTTTCCGAAAAATACCCAGGAGGGGAATACCTGGAGTGAATGGAACTTCCAATCCTAGTTTTTTGGGGGAATCTCCATACTGATTTCCATAGTGGCTGCACCAGTCTACATCCCCACCAACAGTGTATAAGTGTTCCTTTTCCCCAAAAGCCTCTCTGATATTTGTTATCAGTTGATTTCTTGATGGCAGCCATTCTTTCTGGAGTGAGATGAAATCTAATGCTGTTATTTTGCATTTCTTTAATGACCACCAATGATGAACATTTCTTCCTGTATTTATTTTCCATTTGCATTTCTTCATCTGAGAAATATGTGTTCATCTCAGATGCCCATTTTTGGACAGGGTCTTTTAATTTAGGGGGTTTGATGTTTTTCAATTTGTTATAAGTTGTGGATGTTAATTTTATTACTGTAGCTTTGTAGTATAATTTCAAGTAAGGAATTGAGATGCCTCCTGCCTTGCCTTTATTGCCTAGAATCGCCTTTGCTATTCTAGCTTTCTTCTGTTTCCAAATGAATATTTGGAATGTTTTCTCTAGATAGGTAAGGTATGTTGACAGTATTTTGATTGACATTGCATTAAATCTATACAATAGTTTCAGGAGTATGGACACTTTCAGTGTTGGTTGTTCATAAACAATAGCAAGTAATATCTTTCCATTTTCTAATATTCTTTTCAAATCTCCTTTTTTTAGAGTAGTATAATTTTCTTCATATAGGTCTTTTACATTGTTGGTTAGGTTGATTCCTAATTATTTCATTTATTAGATGCCACTGTGAATGGCAATATTCCCACAATATCTATATCAGTGAAATTTTTGTTTGTGTACTGGAAGGCTATTGATTTTTGAGTGGTGACTTTGTATCCAGATATACTGCTGAATTTGTTTATTACTTCCAGTGGCCTTTTAATGAGTTTTTGGGTCTTCTGTGTTGAATATCATGTCATCTGAAAATACTGATAATTTAAATTCTTTCTTTCCTATATTTATTCCTCGTATTTCTCTCTGTTTTCTGATTGCTCTACTAATACTTCCAGAACTATATTGAATAGGAATGGTCATAGTGGACATCCTTGTCTTGTTCCTGATTGCAGAATGAGAGCTTCCTTGTAGTATAATGTTGGCTGTTAGTTTGTCATAGATGGTCCTTATCAGATTGGGGTACATACAATCTATTTCACATTTCTGCAGGGTTTCTATCATGAACAAGTGTTTGACTTCATGAAAAGCTTTTTCTGCATCTATTGAGATGATCATGTGATTTTTGTTTTTACACTATTGATGTGGTGTATTACATTTATTGATTTGCTTATGTTAAACAATCCCTGCATTCCTGGGATAAATCCCATTTGGTTATGATGTATAATCTTCTTGATTATTTGCTGCATTCTATTTGCCAGTATTTTATTGAGAATCTACATCAATGTTAATTAGTGAGATTAGCCTATAGTTCTCATTTTTAGTTGTATCTTTCTCTGGTTTTGGTATCAGATTGATACTTGCCTCTAGGAATGTTTTGGGAATGATTGCTTCTCTTTCAGTATCTTTGAAGAGTTTGAGGGGGATTGGCATTATATATTCTGTAAATTTCTTGTAGAATCCAGCCATGAGTCCATCACAACCTGGGCTTTTCTTTGTTGGTAAGTTTTTCATCATATTTTCAATCTCAGAAGCTGATATTGAGTTATTCAAAATTGTCATATCTTCTTGGTTGAACTTTGGTAGTTCATACATTTCCACAAATCTGTCCATTTCCTCTATGTTTTCCACCCTATGTGAGTAAAGATTTTCAAAGTAGGTATTCATGATCTTTTGAATTTCCATGGCATCTCCTAAGTCCACTTGTTCACAGGTTTAATTCAGTTCTGTTATTTCTTTGCTGACTTTTTTATCAATCTCTTGTGATAATGGGGTATTAAGTTCCCCTACTACAATTGTGTTCTTGCATATTTGATATTTCATGTCCATTAGTATTTGTCTCATGTTTCTGTTTTCAGTCCTTTTTGTGTGAACTTGAGTTTTTCTTTCTTTTTTTTGATAAGGTTGGATACAGATTTGTAAATGTTTATTCTCAAAAACACAGCTCCTTTATTCATTAATTCCTTGTATGTTTTGTCTCAATTATATTAATTTCTGCTCCAATTTTTATAATTTCCTCTCTTGAGCTTTGGGTTTAACTTTCTATTCTTTTTCTAGAAGTTTGATATATAACATCAGACTGTTTATTTGTGCTCATTCCATTTTCTTGACATGACAATTTATTGTATGTGTTTCCTTCTTAGGATCGCTTTGTGTCCAACATGTTTCAGTATGTTGTATCTGCACTTTTTTTGAACTGTAGGTATTGCTTAATTTTTTTAATTTCACCTGCAACCCAATGATTGTTCAAGAGGTTGTTATTCAATTTTTATATGTTTAGGTAGGTTTTACAGTTTCTTTTGCCATTAATTTTCAGTTTAAGTGCACTATAGCCACATAGTGTGCATGGCATGGTTTCAATCCCTTTGCATTTACTTATGAATGTTTTATAGGCTAGTATATGGTCTATCTTAGAGAATGTTTCATGTGCAGATGAGAAGAATAGGTACTCTGATGTAGTTGTGTGAAATATTTGCTAAACATCTCCTAAGACCATTTGTTCTCAGGTTTGATTCAGTTCTGTTGTATCTTTGCTTACTTTTTGTCTAGTTGATCTATCTCTTTGTGACAATGGGGTATTAAGTTCCCCTATTACAATTGTGTTCTTACATATTTGGTTTTTCAGGTCCATTAGTATTTGTCTCATATAGTTCACTGTTCCTGTATTTGGTGCATGTATATTTACAATTGTTCTTCCTCTTGAATTTTTCCACTACCAAGTATGTAGTGACATTCTTTATCACTTTTCATTATCTTTGGTTTGAAGTTCATATTGTTATAAAGTAGAATAGATACCCCTGATTTTTTCTGGGTTCCTGTTGCATGGAATATTGTTTTCCATCTTTGACTTTTAGTCTGTTAGTTCACTTTTGACTCAGATATGGTTTTTGTATACAACATGTGTTGGACCCTGTTTCCTGAACCATTCTGTCAACATTTTTCATTTAATTGGTGAATTGAGGCAATTTACACTGATGCATATAACTGATATGTACTGGTTTAACTTTTTCATGTTATTTTCCTGTTGTTGTATTCCTGCATTTTGCCCTTGTCTGACTGCTTGCCCTGTCTGGTAGTTTCTTCCTGTTGTTGTTCTGGAAATTGTAGTCATTTTTATCTTTATCTAGTATGTCTTTCAGTACTCTTTCTAGGTTTGGTTTGATAGACACAAATTTTTTCAATTGTTGTTTGTCATGGAAGTATCTTATTACTTCATTAGTTTTCAAAGAAAGTTTTTTTTTCAAGTTATGTCAGTCTGAGGTGAAAGTTGTTTACTTTCTGGGCTTGACACACTTCCCTCCAAGCTCATCTTAACTTGAGGGTTTGTGCTGCAAAGTCTGCCATGATTCTAATGGGATTTCCTTGATATGTGAAGTGTGCTTTTTTTCTCTAACAAGTTTTAGTATTCTGTTTTTTTTTTTTTTTTTTTTTGCTGTATGTCTGGGATACAGGCATAATTTAATTATTATATGTCATTGTATAGATTTATTTTGCTTATGACTGTTTGACATTCTATATCCTCACTTACCTGTATATGTGATACTTTTGACAGGTTGAGAAATTTTCTGCTATTGCTTCTGTGAATAGTTTACCAATGTGATTCATGCTGACTCCTGAATCTTTACTGGTATCTATTAGTCTTATATTGTTTTTCTTTGTATCATCTTCAAGCTGTCAACGTGTCATTTCATGCTGCCTTGTTATTTTTAAAAGTTCTTCCCTTTCATGCTCACTAGCTGTGATCCTGTCCTCAAGGTCTGAAATTCTATCCTCAGATTCATTTGAACATTTTTGTCTGGTTTCAATAGAATTTTTATCCTGGATATCTCTTTGAATTGTTTCATGCATTCTACTTCCTTTCTATATTTTTCATTCAAGGTTTCCAGCATTTTCCCAGGCCCCTGTACTTTTTTATGTGTATCTTCTCTGAGGGGATGCTGAGCATTCCCTTTATTAAAGTTGTCATTTCTGTCTTTATGTGAGAAATTATTTCCAATCTGATTTCCTCTATAGCTTCCTGGATTTGTTTATTTATTTCACTTACTATTTTTTCAGAAATTTCAGTTGTATGCCTTTTATTTTATTTCAATGTCTCCTGTACTTGCTCCTGATGGACTAGATGTTTGAAACTTCATTTTGCTTTTTCATTTTGTCATTTTGACATATTGGAATAATATTTTGGTCTTTTCAATAGCACTAGTCTCAACTGCCTTAGGTTCATACTGTATGATTGATGTTTGTCCAATTGCTGGGTTCCACATTGAAGTTGGGGGGGTCAACAACCCGAGTTCCTCCTGTAGGACCTGTTGGGTGAGTCCTATTTTCTTCCTCAGTTGACTAGCCTAGGCATATTGATTTAAGTCAACCCTTATTTCCTGCTGGTAATATGTCTTCAAGTTGTTGCAGGCCACCAGATCTACTGTCTAGAGTGTTTGCCTCAGGTGGGACCCTACTGCTTAACTTGGCAGTGTCATAGCCCATTTTGGTTTCCTTCCTGTTGGTGGAGGCCTTGGTGACACTCTCCTCAACCCACCTCATTATCTAGTTATAGAAGAAGAACTCACCCACATTCTGGCCAGGCTCACCAACATTCCACACAAAAACTCAAATTCAGGCAATAAAGTATGAAAAGGGTGAAATCACCACAGACTCAGTGGAAATACAAAAGTAAATCAATACCTACAATGAAAGCCTTTGCTCTCAGAGGTTTGATAACACAGAAGTAATAGACCAATTCCTAGAAATGTGAATTACCAAAACTCAATCAAGAAGATTTAAAATTGCTGAAAATGCAGTTACAACCTTATCAACAAAGAAAAATCCAGGTCCTCATGAATTCACAACTGAATTCTACAAGAAATTCAAGGCTGACTTAATGCCAACAATCATCAAACTCTTCAATGAAATAGTAAGGGAAGCAATTCTTCCTAACTCACTCCTGGAAGCAAATATTACCCTATTACCAAAACTTAAGAAAGACACAACCAATAAATAGAACTATAAGACAATATTCTTAATGAACATAGATGCAAAAATCCTCAATAAAATATTGACAAACAGAATCCACCAAGTCATCAAGGAGATTATACATCATGACCAAGTGGGATTCATCCAAGGAATGCAGGGATGGTTCAACATATGCAAACAAATAATTGTAATACATAATATCAATAGAGGCAAAGATAAGAATCACAGGATCATCTCAATAGATGTAGAAATGATTGTCAAAGCAGGCAAATCAGAAATAATGTCTCAGGTAAAAGAAGAAATTGCAAACACAATGGATGAATTTTTCAGCAGTTATAAATAATACATAGACAAAAAAGAGGAAAACAGGAAAATGGTGGAAACCTTGAATGAATGTAGAAAGGAATTACAATTACAATGCATATATATATATATATATATATATATATATATATATAGTTGGGATCAGGGATTTCAAAGATTTTATAATCCTTAAAAAGTAACCAAACAGAGAAGTGCTTCTCAAATGGTAGAGGAAGGAGCACCACATGTCATGTCTCAATGAACCAAGTGCAAATCTGTAAAGGCACAACACACACTGATAAAAATTCACAAGCAACCACACAAGCCTCTATAAGAACAGTGAGGATGATGAGAATTTAATATGGGAATGGGCTCATCCTTTTTCTGGCTGCATCATGAAATTTCATGGGGACCACCAGACTTGCTGCCATCAGAAAGCTACATAAAATTTAGAAGACACAGAGAGATACCATTTGCAGAAAGGTTGTAGCAACAGTAATAATCAGTGGGAAATGCCAAAGGGCAACATGACAGCTGCCAGATGCTTCAGTACTGGCTGAGACAAAGATCAACCCAAGCACAATTTGCCTAAGACATCTGAAAGATAAGCTTGCTGTAGAAAACTTTGACAAACTCCCAGTTATTTCCAGAAGTTTGAATGCCTGTAAACACACACACACATACACACACACACACACACACACACACACACACACATACCCTAAAGAGACCAAAGAGAACCATAGTTAACATACTCACATGTCCTGATTATACATGAGGACTTGCATATATGAAGTACAACCCAGCACAGATGTGTAAACAGTCAAGTAATGAACATGTGCCCTCACTCACACACGGCTCCTGAGCACAAGGTGGAGGCCTAGGTAACTTAAGTTTTAACACTCAGCCTCTGCTCCATCATTGCTTCCCATTAAGATATGTTGACTCAGGAATGAATCCTAAGAAGCCAAGGTTAACAATTAAGAACTAGAAGAAGAATGGGTCGGGGGAGAAACAGGGAGGGAGGGAGGGAGAGGACAGATGAAGGAAAGAAATAAAGAGCTATAAGCTTAAAAGAGGTGGCAGGAGTAAACAGAGACATCAGTGACTACAAACTGCAGAGCAGGTAAAATATACAAAACATGTCCAGGCAGAGAACTGTTAAAAACAAATAATAATAAATGATCACACAGTAACACAAACAAAATACCAAGATGTTTTACTTGATGAGTCTCATACTGAAAACACTATTTCTATTCAGCAATGAAAAAGAAAAGGACAGTTCCCAATTATCTTGTTTTAAAATCCCATATCTGTTGTACTCTAACCTGAGCGTCTTCATTCCGTTCTGCATGTGCCATTGCTATTATCTTAGATTCCAACCTTTATTCCTCCTGAAATTCCAGATGCCTGGTCAGACTCCCTATCCTGTGCAGCTGTGACCTCTGTACTCTGTAAATTTCCAGGAATTGGCCCACCACGAGGCTTTAAAGTTGTAGCTTTGTACTCTATAAGATACCCGTAAATTAACCACGAGTTGTAAAGTATCCTGTTATCAGCTCATCACCAATTATAATTTCCTGTAAATCCAGCTGCCTCCGTTAAAGTTTGTCCTAAGAACCTAATGAGAGAACAGAACCCCTACACCCTTACCCCTCCCCACTCATACTTTGCAGTTTTTTTACTTTATAAACCCCTTACCAATGTAACCTAATTGCACAGACTGCAAACTCCATCGCATCTGTGTCACTGGTGCCAGCTAAAAAAATAAAAGCGCTATTTTCAACCCCCCTTTTGGACGTCGTCTAGTTTTGGGGGGTACAACAATATCATTTTCATTGCTTTATTTATTTTTGTCTTATTTTGTTTTTATTTGTTTGACTTTATTATATCTGATGGCATAAGCAACTATTTCAAAGATAACAAGATACATATGGCAGTCATTATTAAAGTTCTATTAACTTGTTGTGTATCACTTTCACTGTTTTGTTTTTATTAGGTTTATTCTGTTCTATTTAGTTTTGTTTCATTCCCTTTAATAAAAAATAGACTAAGCTGTATTTTTCTTCAAAATTCTATGATGAGCACGAGTCAACTATAAAAATGATACTGGAGTTTCTCAGTTAAGTTAATCATTTAAACCAGAAAAAGAGCATCAGTGTTTCAAATGTTCCAACAGTATCAGAGACAAAAATAAGGGGAACATAACAATATCACAGTTAATCAAAACTCATATGGTGGTTTGTATTTATTTGTTTATTTTCCAATTACATATATATTACATGTAGGAACGGCACCCTTTTCATGGTCCTTGCCCTCAAAGAGCTTTTAAAAAAAAGAGGAAGAAAGACCTGGGTAAGAGCAATTCAGGCAGCAACAGAGGCAGGCTTGCAGCAGAGTGCAATTGAAGGGCTCTCTGAACCTAGAGGAGAGAAAGGCTGCTTCATTCACAAGGGTCAACAATATATCTGGACAGAGTAACATCAGAAATGGAAATCAATGGTTTAATACTACTGACAAAAACAGAGGTATTTTTTTTCAGAAACTGGGCCACATTAACAAGTGGTTAGTATGCAAAAAGAGAAAAAACTTAAACAGATTGTAGAAAGGATGTCATCACGATGCTGTCCAAAGCTCATGGGATTTTGGCTTCTTATTACCAAGAGACAGGCTGGAGCAGTCATCTCATGGAATACCCTGATATGAGCTGTGGAAAAATGGGAGAAACACTAGATAAATTGAACGTAGTGTCATTGCTGATACATTGTGTCAACCTGAGAAGTTTAGAAGTTTCACTAAGCAACTCAGCAGGGAACCAGGGTCCTCACTTTGCAAACAAAGAAGAGGAAGGCAAAGAGATTTTGTGAGTGCTACTCCCACCCTGGAAGGGGTGACCTGTGTAAAATATAAGGTAGGAAATGATGCTTGATCATTCACCTTTTTTTTCTTGCTTTTTCTTTCTTCCACTGCCTTGAAATATTTCCCCTTCTCTTGGAACAAGCTGATTATGGACTGAAATCTCCACAAACTGTGAGCTGAATAAACCATTCCTTTCTTAATTAGGAGTGTTGGATATTTTGTCTCAGCAATGAGAGAAAATTAACCAAGATACATGGCAAAAGAAAAGTTAACAGGTATAACAAACATGGAACAAAAAACTGGCAAGAAAGGAGTAAATACAAAGAACTCACCAATGTTTCTTACACAACAACACAGGAAGCCTCAGAAGCACCAGAGGCACTATCACTGCCAGGGTGGTCAAATTCATGGAAAGGCTACGTCCTGTGGTATTGAATATATACATGCATGTCATCTAAAACCTGCTACTGGTTCTACTCTACAATTAGTTTCCTTAATTAATATAAGACTGGGTAAATCCCACATAAATCATCCTGTTACAGTCACTCTATTCCCATTCTTACCCAAAGAAGGATTCTCTGTCTTCCCTAAAATGTCTTGAATCTATGTGTTCCTCAGGCCTGACTTCTCCTTTCCTGGAATTACTCATGCCTTTCTCACTTCCCTTAACTAAATCTGGAATCATCAAACCTTCCTCTGTCCTTCAAAATTGCTCAAGGGCCACAAATTCACTTTCAAACTCTAGCCTCACTCCATAGGATGATATCTTGATCTCTCAGTCTGCTGTGCCTCACTTGACAAGACAGCCCAGCTGCCTCTTTAGCTGCCACATCCAGGGTCAACTGAAGATACCACATCCCATCAACATGTGGAAGAATATCATCTTGTTTAGTGTCCAGTTTTTTCTGTGTGCCTCACATCCACATCACCCAAATAGGCTTTGGGTAGAAACCAGAATCATGACATGCCCTCACTTGTTGACAAGAATCAAGCTTGGGACTACTGGACAGCCAGACCTCTGGTCTCACTGCATAGAACACAAAGAGAAATCAGAAATGGACAAAATACACAGCTTATATACACAGATACCCAGATCAGTATGCAGTGCCCTTTTTGTTCCTCTAGAAACTATTACCCAGCAGCACCACTCCCTTTGTCCCCTTCCCTGTAGTAAATTTGAAGAAGGAAACAAGAAGAGGCATGACATGAGCAGAACCATCTCAGAGGAAAGGAAAGGGCTAAACTGACCTTGCCTCTCAAAATCCATCTTTCCTGCACCCAAGAGACTCAAAAAATGGGGGCAGGTGTCTTTCCTGAGCTTCTATACTATTTCCTTGAAATCTTCATATAGATTGAGTAAATCACAGATCCTCTGAGCCCTATTCCCGCCCTCTGGAGATGGCACACAAGATTTGTTTTGGTAACTCGGGAAATTTGATCCATTAAAAGCTGCATGGAGGAAGCCTTTTGGAGCCTTCCAGAATGCAATTCACAGCCAGTTCTCACCTGTATATCAAAGGGATCTGCAGAAAGAAAGGAAAAAGAACAAGAGGATAAATGAAGGAAATAAGAGCAATGATATGAGAATTTAAGGGACTTACCAGGAACTAGTGTAAAAAGATTTTGTGTTAGATGTGATGATGAACTAAAGATATACACAATTAGAAACAAAGAGAGGAAAAACTGCTAAGGATGAAAAATGGGACCAATAAAAGATAAATATCTTCAATTCACAAGAGCTTGACCTGAGCACAGTTTGAAGAAGTGATTGGTGAGCACCATAACATACTCTATAAGAGGCAGAAGGAATTGTTTTGAAGGAGATAGAAGTGCAGAAAACTGCTCATCACGGTTGTTACACTGTGAATGTAGACCTTTGGAGATATTGAAGGCTGTATTTTCAGGAATTCAATTACACAGTCAAATAACTGTGTACCTCTGGATTGTGGACCACAGAAAGGGATTGCAATGGAAAGATGATAAACTTCAGATAAAAAAAAAATCCCTGAAAGAGCAAAAGCCTGGAAATTTTCAGTAAATATTTGAAATATACCCTAACAGATTTATACATGCAGACTTTTATCTTGGGATGGGATAACAGATGGGTTCAAGAAAGCAATATGAAATATTTACCATAAATAGAACTCTCAAGAAATCTCTTAGTCGAGTTGATTGCACTTACATGTGACCTGTAATTATTTTGCTTGGTCTTGAGCCTCCAGAGTTAATCCAGAAAAGTAGGTATGAAAGAGCAGCTGCAGATCTACCAATTCTTCATTGCTGAAGTTGCCCCCAGACCAGATATGAAGGGAAATTATCATGCCTGATTCACTGTCCCAGCCATGAGTCTGCAACTCATCCAGCCAAGCAGAGTCATGACTTTGTGCCCATGATTGGTTGACATAGGATGAGATCTGCATTAGGTAAAATGAAATGTGTTCCTTGACCATGATAGAAGGAGGTCAAGTAGTACAAGGAAAACAGAAGAGGAAAGAAAGAAGAAAAAGAAGAGACAAAATGAGCCAGTTACCAGAGGAAGAAGCATAATGGTCAGCTTAGCAACATTTTCCCTACAAAAGACCCCCTGCTTTAACAGGATCCTCAAGAAAAAATAGCCTATGCCTGGAAACATGGTGCTCAAAAATCCAAGGCTTCCAGTATTCTAAATAATTTATCTTGAGAAGGCTTGCAACACCCCACCCAGACCCAATCAACTGGACAACTGATTTTCATTGCTACTGCCTGCAAGGAGAACATCCAGAAATAGAAATTGTAGAAACAGCATGTCATCTATAGGTGTCTCCTTTTCTCATTTGTGTCTGATCTCTTGAAATGTACCCTTTCTATGTAGACATAACTTTCTTCTATCAGAAGTGGACCTCCTCCACCAGCTACTGATGACTACCAAGGATCTGAAGCTTCCCTCAGCCTTGGGCCTCCTACACAGCCTCTCATTTCCCCTCTCTCTTGAACTAGTTATTGTCTCCTCCTTGGAATTGAACTGCACTCCTCTCCACTAAGCTCCATCTTATTTACAATACTACATCAACCTTTATTGGAACAAGTGACATATGACATGTAAAGGTCACTTCATTTTTATGAATCTTGTACATTATCTATAAAATGAGAAGAGGAACTTCATACTTTTCTTTGATCATTCTTGCTTTAATAGATTGCAGCTTTCAGTTTTCCCACTTTAGCTATGCCACTTAACTCCATCATGTGCCTTCTTCTGGTCACTCCATCTCACTACCTTTTGAATAGACAGTCTTCTTTTTGCCATTTTACCCCTTTTTATACCACCTTTCTCATTTCTCAATTCTCATTGGTGCTGTTTTTAATTCATGTATTTTTACTTTCGTATTGCAGCCTGTTGGAGTATACATGACTATAGCATCAGTAAGCCCCACTATTGAGATTAATACATACATTCTATCACCAGAATAGCAACTCATCTGTAATTCATTTTAAGTATCTTACTAGATTTTATACATATATAGACACATAGATTATCAGTATAGTTTCACTTATCAATATATTTCAAACAAAAGAATTATATTTAAACAGAGAACTAAACGGCATTGTGATATTTTCTCTTTTAGTATACAGAATCCTAGATACAAATATATTTAGAAAAATGTTTTCCAGAGAAGTACTGTAGCAGCCCAGGTGCATTCTGACTTCCTGGAGTGTCCATAATGTAAAATCCTAGAGGAGCAGCCTGCACTTCTCCCTCAGGACTAACTTCTGTGCAGTGTGCAATTGTGAATAACAAGAGGTTGCCTATGAACAGAGATAATAAACTCCACAGATAAGTTAAATTTTGTGATGTGAGAAAATATACTGGAAGAAACCAGATTTTTTTATATTCAAGTTTATTTAAGTAATAATGAAACATCCTTGCTTGTTAGTAATCCTGACCAATGACTGTATGTACAAATGAAACCAAAATCATTTTGAAACCCAGGCAATACTTCTATTTTTAGAGTTTCCCAAAAATAGTATTCACTGAATGCAGGGGTGGGCATATTTTAAAATCACATTTGTGAGACCCAAGCTTCTCTCAGTGAGTCAGCCACTTGAGAACTGTGGAGGGAGAGAACCAGGCCTCCATCGGAGGAGACGGTCACCCAGATACCAGCACCATGCATCGGCCAATGCCGGTATGGGGAGAGCCAGAGCCAAGCCTGCATTCATGGTTTTATTTTTATTGTTTCTGTTTTGTTCTGTTCGATTTTTACTAGTCTAAAGGTGGTATCTGCAGCTATTTTGAAGACAACAAATGCATGGTGGTAACTAATGCTGATTACATAAGGTTTGGAAGTCCTGTATCACTTATTCTGGTTTATTTGGATTGATTTTATTCTGTTTTATTTTCCTTGGTTATTTCTTCTTTGAAATAAAAAAAATTAAAAGCACATTTATGTCACTTTCTTTTTAAGCTCATTTATTTTATTGTATATATTTACTGTGTAAAACATGATGTTTTAATAACCAAGTGTCTTACTCAAAGTTGTCTATATTAGTAAAAATGCTGGAAGTAACTTACAATAAACTGTTCCTACTATAGCCATAATTATCTGCCATCCCCCATGAACTGCAAACACCTTCAATAAAAGTATGTGATTTAAATCTTCTTCAAATCATTCACCAGCACCAGCCTTCAGTTTGTCAATGGTAAGCTCTTAGTTTGAGGTTTTAGGAAGTGATAGCAGGTACAGTATCTGCTATCACATATATTTGTCTTCTCCATAGTTCTACAGGGGGAGTATGGTTCTCCTGAGTTCTGAGCTGTGGAATGTAAGATGCTGAAACCGTGAGACACCTTTGGGCTCAATCATTTCAGATATTCCATTTGCTCTTCTTGCTCTGCACAACTGTCCTGTAGTTTGCCTAGTGAACCACACTGTGGTGTGCAATTTTAAACTTTGTTTATAACTATCACATAACCTCGCTATACTGGCTAGCTTTATAGAGTGACTGGTGGCATCCTTCTTTTCCTGCTAAGATAAGAACCTAGTATCATAAAGGTAACATGATAGATGGATCAAATTATCAAAGGCTTAATTGTTTGCCTGTATAACACAGGTGATCTGACTAGGCTGAAACCATAGATGGAGTGATAACACTCACCATTGTGTGTGAATGTGTGTCTTTCACCAAAACTTATCTGTTGAATCCCTAACCCTCATAACAGTAGGATTAAGTTGGACATGAAAAGGGAGTAACTGACAAATGAAATACTAATGTTGGGGCCCTGATCCAATTGGGAAAGCATTCTTTTAGTAATTGTAATAGACATTGACCATGCCTCAAGGCAAAAGCCTGCAATCCCACTGTAATCCCATTACTTTGGAGGCAAAGGCAGGAGGATCACAAATTCAAGTCCAG
>PVJX010014448.1:0-44817 GCA_004027295.1 Dolichotis patagonum | reverse complement strand
GATGACCACATTACTGTTTTTGTTGGATTGTTGAGCAGAACTGTTAATAGTCTCACTGTTTGAATGTCTACTTTGTGTGCTTTAATTTTGTAACTTGAACAACTATTTCCAATGATGACAGTATGTAACCTATCAAGTGGTGATTTCTTAGTGTTTTTGTTTTTGTTTTGTTGTTGTTATTGTGGTTCTTTCATTTTTTGCCTTTGGAATTCTGTATGTTGCTGCCCTTTTTCTGTTTTGTTTGGTTGTTTTCTTTTTTGTTTTTTCTCTTTAAATAAAATTAAAAAATATATAAACATCTCATTCTCTCAAAAAATTCTACAACTATACAGCTGTTTGCTCCATTATTTGCATAGGAAATGACCACAGTATAAAAATAAGCAAAAAGAAGCAAAACGGCAATCAATTTATGCTTTTTTTGTAGGTATGTTTCCACATATAAACATTTTAAGCCTTACAGAATTATTTACACCATTTGTCATGTATGTATACATTTTTAGAGTGACTTTTCCAACAAAAACTATAATTTATCAAGTTATGAAAATTGTTTTTCTAAAAAAACTTGCTATATTATCACAAAATAAATAAAGGTAAACAATATTTTAAAAACAAAATTAAGCTCAGTGAGGAGGAGTTTCCAAAGATGGCGGACCGGTAGGTAGCAGGAGAGGGACCCTCTCTGAGAGAGACAGCTCAAATGCCAGAATAGAACACCCTGGAGAGACCCAAACAAAGAGAGATGGACTCTCTCAACCCAGGAAGAAACTAAAGTGAAAAAAACCACTCAAATATGAGGTCCTGGGGCTACCATTAGAGAACCTAAGATCAGTGAGCATGGCGCCCTCCTCGAGCCACCTGAATTCCTGCCTGAGATCAACCTGACCCACTGAACCACGCTGATGCAACTGTCTTGAGTGGCTGGAGTGCGGAACTGAACAGCCCTGTGTGTGGCTTGCCCTGACCCAGCCCCGCACCTGACCCACCCAGAGGCACTGTGAATGAGCACCGCAGCCATGCTGAAGTCGGAGGTTGGGGAGCCCAGCAGTTTGTAGGGACCGGCATCAACACACGATGAGTGATGGGACTAAGACCCTCCCATGGGAAAGGGGCAACTGACTGGACGACATGTTGGATTTGGGCAGGAGAGCCCTACCTCCATAAGAAAGTGGCTTCAGTTAATTGCTCCCCTTGCCGAGCGGATTGGTGGAATCTGCTTGGACTGGGCCGTGCCCCTGGCCGGGACCTGGTGGTTCGCTACAAAGTAATTCCCTGCGGGTGGTGCACACTGATGAAGTGAAGGCCTGCAAAGGTTGACTGGCCCAGAGGGGAGGAGCCAGAGCACACCACCCTTGAACTTCAATCTCTGATTGCAGACTCCAGAGAGCAGAAGCTCCTAGCCTGCATGCTCCAGAGGAGACTTAACCAACAAGAAAAGGGGCTGGGAGCTACACTGTACACTTGTATGGAAGGAACCAAAAACATGACAAGAGGGAGAAATAAGAAAAAACCCCCAGCCCCCAACTCTGAGAACATTGATCCAGGAGAGGTAAATACAAAAGAGATTGAGGGCAGCAAACAGGCAACATCAAACACAGCGTTAGTGGACATAAAGAGATATCTTCAGGACCTTGTAAGCGGGATCAAAACTGAGATATTAATTCAAATCAAACAAGAGATAAGTAGATTAATAAAAGAAAGGCTGGGCACCTCTCAAGAAGACACAGACAGAAGAATGGAGGAGCACAAAAGGAGATAAATGTTTAATGAAGAATACAAAAAAACCCTAGAATTCATGAAGCAGATTTAAGGAGATTATCAGGAAACTAAAGACTCCATAGAAAGCTGGCAAAACTGCTTGAAAGAAACCAAAAGATAGACTATCAAAAATTGAACACAGGCTTGCAATGTGTGATGATGAAAGGGAAGGTCTCTTAAAAATAACAAGGGAGCAGGCAGTAACTATACAAAGACTAGAAGATGACAAGAGGATCTATAACTTAAGAAAAAAGCATGTGAATGAAGAAGCAGGAGTCAAAACAGAGGAATTGCAAAGGCTATTCACAGAAATTATTAAGGAAAATTTCCCAAGCATAGGAAAAGGAAATGATATGCAGATGTATGAAGCATACAGAACTCCAGCCACCTACAACCAAAACAGAGCTACACCTAGACAAATAATAATCAAGATCCCAGAAATTCAATATAAGAACAGAATATTAAAAGCCATTAGAGAAAAGAAACATCACCTATAAAGGAAAACCCATCAAAATCATGGCAGACTTTTCGACACAGACCATCAGGTCAAGAAGAGCTTGGAGTGAAGTAATTCAAGCCCTGAAGGAGAACACCTCCAGCCCAGATTGATGTATCCTGCAAAACTCTCTCTAGAAATTAATGGAGAAACAAGATGCTTCCATGACAAAGAGGAACTTGGAGAATTTGTGACCACCAATCCAACCCTACAAAAAATACTGAAGGACATTCTAGGGAGAGAGAACAAGAATACGAGCATTTCAGGAACAGTGGCAGAGAGGCCTCAGTGAACGAGGCAGACAGTGGAGTGGAAGAGAAAAATAGACTATCAATGGCATACAAATAGAATAGCAGAAATGAGGCAGAGAAGATTGGCTATAATCTCTAGTATAGAGGGCCTCCAAATACTACCAGAGAGAAACACAGGCAGAGTAGATCAGGAGATAGGGTCCATTGAGATGCTCTATGTAGGGAGGCAGTGGGACCCAAAATAAGCAGTGCATCCTATGGGAGTGAAAGGGGAGGAACTGTCTAAAAAGGGAGGCAGAGGATATTGTTAATGGGGTAACAAGATTTAAAATTTACATTATTCTCACCACTCTGCTTGGAAGGATTACATGCTATTCCAGTTTGTCTACTTATACTGGACTTGAGGACATGGTCAGCTATCCCAAAAATAAGAGGACATATTATGGTAATCATCCCTAATTTTCCTATCAACTTAATCTGAAGCCCTTTATAACTTATATTGTCTTATTATGACTGATCTTATTTGAATCTGGTTTGTTAGACTGCTACTTTGTATTGATTGATTTTATTTAAATCTGTCAAGTCTAAGAGTATAGGCTACTCACTGAAGATGACAAGATTCACTAAGATACCAACTCCGGTTTGATTATTAGTTGCTTTTGAAGTCTTATAATATCTCCAATGCTTCATTTTTATTAATGTTGTTATATACTGCTGAGACATCATGGTAACCATTGTAGATCACCTTGTATTGCGGTTTTATATGACTTTTTGCTTCATGCTTTTCCAGGAATTGTTTTGTTTTATCTTGCTTTGTTTTGTTTTTCCCTCTAATACAGAAAGGATAGATATACATGTAGAGACTCATGCATGTGTAGAGCTTATAAACAGTTTACGAGAACCAACTATATAACACATGTTGAAATGAACAACTACTTTGAAGAAAAAGAGACACTACAGTATCCAGTGCTGATTACATAATGCCATGATGTGAAATCCAGCAAAACTATCATTCTTTGTTCAAAGTGATTTTAGCTGTTTTGTTTTGTTTAAATTTAACACACATGAAGGTATGGACAGCTGTTTTGAAGAGAATGAGAGACACACTATGACAGCCATTCTTGGCTTCCCTATTGTCTGGTCTTGAAGACCTGAAACGCCCTCCTCGTCCTGCTCAGATCAACTCCATACTATGTTGTTTCATGTGAATTCCCTGTATGTGACAATATGGACAACTATTTGGAAGAAAACAAGAGTCAATACGATTAGAGAGTAAATATCTCCGACTGTCTAGTTTTGAAATTTATGTCTCTTACATTGCTTTCTTGTGATCTGCTTTGTTCTGTTTTGTTGTGTTTAATTTTACCCTTTTGATATAATTGCATGTATATTTGAGTGTGTAAGATGGATGACCATATTGCTGTTTTTGTCAGATTGGGGAAAACTGTTAACAGTGTCACTGTTTGAATGTCTACTTTACATGTTTTAACTTTGTAATTTGAACAACTATTTCCAAGAATTCAGTATGTAATTTGTCAAGTAATAATTTCTTAGGATTTTTTGTTGTTGTTCTTTTCCTTTTTTCCTTGGAATTCTGTATTGTTGCTATCCTTTGTTCTGTGTTTTTTTCTCTTTAAATAAAATTTTAAAAAAAGCACACAAAAAATTAAATTTTCATTTCAATTAAGACCCCTTTTGGCATTTTGCTTATTATTCTGCCCTTTGATTAACAGCATCAGGATCACATTACTAGTTTATATTGCATATATGTAGCACTTGCTTCCTTAAGTTTCCAACATACCATTGATACTTAAAGGCAGACACTGAGTCAGTATTAAAAATAGATCAACTAAGCACTGTAATTTAGGTCAAATTACTGTGTCTCCCTGTATATTACATGCAAAATCCACATAAACTGTCATTTACCCAACAGTACTGCACAAGCAAACATCTCAGTATATGAAAACTGCATCTTAAGTTCAGCATTGTCATATGTGAAACTAAGTCTTTTTTAAAAATGATACTGTGTTTAGCTTATTGCAAGAAGTTTCACTTTTGTATATTGTAACTATCTTTAAGCTCTTCAGTTTACAATTCATATAAAACTCTTATATTTAAAATAACCCTATTCTAATCAGTGCATGTAATTTGCTTTTTTAAAGTTCATTTGAATGATTATTCCTTCCCCCTAAAGAAATGAACTTGGTAATGTTGAACCAACACCATTTATTAAAGACGTTATCTTTCTTGCAGTGAACATGTTTGGCCCTTTTGTCAAAGATAATGTGGCTGAGTGTATTTGTAGTTGTGTCTTCATCTTCTATTCTGTTTTACTGATCCTCAGCTCTATTTTTTTTGCCAGTACCATATTGATTTTATTACAGTAGCTTTGTAGTATAATTTCAAGTCAGGGATTGTGATGCCTCCTGCTTTGCCTTTGTTTCCCAGGGTTGCGGTTGGTATTCTAGGTTTCTTCTGCTTCCAGATGAATTTTAGGAATGTTTTCTCTAGATTTGTGAGGTATGCTGATGGTGTTTTGATTGAGATTGCATTAAATCTGTACAATAATTTTGGGATTAAGGTCATTTTCATTATCTTGGTTCTTCCTGTCCATCATCAAGGGATATTTTTCCATTTTCTGAAATCTTTTTGATTGTCTTTTTTCAGAGTACTGTAATTTTTAAATGTATAATTCTGTAGTTTAGTAGCTTAAGGAAGTTGTAAGTTTAGCCTGAACCCTGGAGGTAGAGGGTTGGGTTTCTCCTTTGGATCAGAAGAATTTTAAAGTCACTTTGCCAGGGCCTGTGGAGAGAGGAAAGGAGGCATTGGACAATTTTCTGCCAATACAATTTTCCCCCACCCCCATCTGTGGCTTTACTTTTGGTGGTTTCATTTACCCATGGTTAATATTGGTAAATAGAAAATTATAGGAACAGAAGTTTTTAAAATGTTGCACCATCCTGAGTGTCAGGATGGAATCTTGCTCCTCCCCACATTGTGGCTGGCTCAGTTATCAGGTTGAATGTCATGAGTCAGCAAAAGTTGTTTTCAAATAACCCTCATTTTACTTAGTAATGGCTCCAGAGCACAAGAGTCATGCTGGCACTTTAGATATGCCCAAGAGAAGCCATAAAGTGTTTCCTTTTTGAAGAGGTGAAAGTTCTTGATTTAATAAAGGAAATAATAAAAAATCTAATGCTGAGATTACTAAAATCTTCAGTAAGAGCTAACCTTGTATCTATGAAATTGTGATGGAGGAACAAGACATCTGACTAGTTTTGCTGTTGTACTTAAAACTGCAACGTTGCAGCCACAGTGTGCAGTAAATTCTTAGTGAAGACAGAAAAGTCACTAGGTTTGTTGGTGGGAGAAATGAACAGAAAATATGTTCCAACTGATAGAATGTGTTGCACCAGAAATCACTGAATCTATGGAAAGACTTCAGCAACAAACCCCTGAAATGAGTCACCAAGTCATTTGCTGCAAGGAAGGATGGTGGTACAGATTCAGGAATAGATTTGGACTGAAAAATATAAAAACTCCTGAGGGGCTGTATCTGCAAATGAAGAAGCTGCTGTCACATTTCCAGTCAAGATGAAGAGGAGAAAGTAAGTTCTCCATTAGTGATCCAGTTAGCTCTTACTTGTTACTCTTCTCCTGTGTCAAATTTATAAAGTTCATGAAGGCATATGTATGTGGGGAAAACAGGATTTGGTACTATCTACAAATTTAGGTACTCCCTCGGGGTCTTGGAATATATCCCTCCCCCCCATAAAACGAGGTTGCTGCAACGTGTCATAGTTGTACAGGTGTGAGGAGGACGGGAGGGGCAGAAGGAAAATGAATATGGTGGGATGAAAAAGAGGGAGCTGTCTGATGAGGAGGCTGCTTGTTTGGGGCCTATGTGGGTGGTCCTGGGGCCTTGGAGGGACATATGCCATGCTGCAGCTGCTGGATCCCTGTAGAGTCACCATTTCTCCTGATACTGGGCGCTGGATGGTTTTTTCCTTCAGCCTTTCAGGATGATGTACACTGGCTGAACTCATCCAAGAGTCTTGGTATGAAATCAGGGAAATTTAATGTGTAGGCTTTCAGATTTGGCAGTAGAAAGCAGGGCACAGATGAGGGAAAAAAATTGCCACATCTTTCTAAGATTCTTATCACAAAGATGTTTTGAGACTCATTTTCCTAACATGCTATGACTCTAGAGGAGTGACGAAGTGGAAGCCTCATTCCAAAGATGGCCATGGTCTGAGTCAACTATGGGTGGGTGAATTCCCAGAGAATTACCCTTGTTTATTTTGGACAGCACTTTGGCTGGGGGTAGGTCTGTGACTAATTAGTTTGAAAGGGCAAGAAGACCAGATTCTTATCTTATGCATCAGTATTTGAAGGAGTTAATAATATTTATGGAAAAGTAACAGACATAAAAATCTCACTGCTCCCACTCTGGTGTGTTGTCTTAGCCATTAGTACAATGACTATTTGCATGCAGATCTATGTGAGTGGAGTAGGGAGGCAGAGAATCAGAATCAAAATGCAAGTATATTAACCATATGCAAATGATTAAGCAAAAAGCCAGTCAATTACAAGTCTATATGAAGACACAGTTCTAGATTCTTAATGAGAAAAATAAATTTATAGGTACATTGAGAAAACCAGTATTAGCCACCCAATTTTGCAAACACCCCATCTTTTGGGGGTAGAGAGGCAGGAAGCAGAAGGCAGCATGATGAGCACTGGTTGCCAGGGTGAGTCTACTATTGAGGAGTTTATGAAAACTGCACACTTGAACACCTCAGAAGCTTAACTAAGGATCCCAAAGACACTTAAGTATGCTGTAGATGGCTCTGGTACACTAACGTGTTTTAAATATGCATTACTTTTCTGTTAGAACTGTTTAGCAGTGATAATTTATACTGGCAGTTAATCAATTATTGTCTGAAAGTGGCCCGCAAATGTGAAAAAAACACAGCTGCATTAACTAAACTCTTTTAGACATTTTAGAAATCATGTTCTCCTTCCCCCCCTCATTGTATAATGAAGCAAGGGCCCAGAAAGCTGAAGTTTGGGCAATGTAGCTGATTAAAGAAAAACTTCAGGACAAGAATTCAAGTTTCCTAATTGCCAGTCCAGTGGGTTTACATCCCTTGAACTGTGACAAAACTGGTACCTTGTGTTTTGACAGAGACTTACCTAAATCTATGTGGACTGTAAAGACTGAACTTTCTAGATTCATTAGAATCATTGCTGTATACTTCTTCATAATAGATACACCTGGAGCCTAACCCAAACCTTCACAAGAAGCAGCAGCTGTGGAGGAACAGTGACTTAGGAGTGTTTATTAGAAGAAAAAACAAAACAAAAAACCCATCTAACTACTTTATGATATGATTCTGATGTCTGGCCTGCCATTGCCCAAACCCAAACTTGTGCTGAGAATATGACTTTAGGGTTGCCTGGCCGAAGAGAGAATTCTTTTCAGGTGTCTCCTACTCACTTCCACTTATTGTCTAAAGTTTCCGTTGAATTCAGTGGCTTGGTGAGGGGTTTATTTGAAATACACCTTCAGTAGATATTTTCATGGGCTTATCCTTGATCCTTGTTCTGACAGAACGGAAGTCATGATAAAGGTATTAGTGTTCGCCAGGTTAGCTCCTCCACATTTCTGCAGCCCAGAAGTGTGGGATGGTGTCCACCTCCAGTGTTGTTCCCCGGGTACTAGGCTGTTTGCAGAGTTACCCAGGAGTGAGTATAAGTTATGATCAGGGAGAGGAGACAGCTCTAGGAATGACTGAGTGTAAAGACACCTTGTTTCTCTTGTGCAATGCAATAGACACAGTTCCTGCAATAGTACCTAGTGCATATTAGGGGTTCAGGTGACATTCGTTGATTGAATGAGCAAAAAAGAGACCCTGATGGATGTTAGAGGTGAAACATCTGTATTTAATATATCTGGAGCCACTAAATGTTTTGTTTTTCCTGGAAGTGTGGCTGGATTCTGAGTGCAATTGAGATTCATCCAATAAAACTCCCCAAGGCCTAATGTATGATGATAAATCATAGGCCCCCTAGGTGTTCAGAATCAATTTCATACCTCATCTGTTATCATGAGCAGAATGTGTGAGAAAGTCCCCTCACTGTGGTAATACATCAGCTCACAAAAATAAAAAAATGCCTGAAGATCAGAAAAGGGGCACTATTATGGTCCATGGTGCTCAATCAGCCACCCAGACATTGATGGATTTCAGGGGCTATTTACATTTGAATCATGGCATCCTGAATATCTCAGGAGGAACACATATTTTATGGGCAGCATGGAATCAATTTTAAAAAATCACTTCTCATTATCTGTGGTCAGAAACTAAGTTTCTCTCTGTAGAAATATTAGCTGAATAAAACTGGAAAATAAATTACTATCTAGAACAATGAAGGCTGTGGGCTGCCGAAATCCTATGTCCACAGCAGACATCACTAACTGACCACAGTCTTTTCCTGCTATGTCTGAGTGCAGTCTCATTGCTTCTTAATCTAAAACGCTAAGAAACCACTACAGGTTTATCCACTTTGGAATGCTGAATTTAGATTCATTGACTTCTGCTGATCAACAGTTTGCCATTTATTATTACTTCTCTAGAAAGATAACATTGGTAGGGAATAAGAGAATAAAGGACAAATCAAATAAAAAAATATTATGAATGCAGAAAGGGTTTTGTGATAGTGAGCTATGGTGTCAAGTTTAGCAAGAAGCACCTAGCTGATTGGTTTAGCACAGTCCCGAGCCTGTAGATAATTGGCTCACTGAGGATGGAAGACCCACCCAGTGGTGCAACCAACCAATAGGCTTGTAGCCTGGATGAAATTTAAAGAGAAGGCAGTCTTGTGCTTCAGAAGAGTTCAGTCTTTACCATTGCTTATGCATCTCTATCTGTAGCCTTCCAGTGCAGATCCTTTTGCTTCTTGGACTTGTTTAGGACTCTGCAGTGAGCTCCAGGCCTTCGACTTTTGACTGGTTCTTTCGGTGCACTGCTGCATAGGTGGACATTGTGTATCCTTCTGCAGCTGATTCAGGGGGCAGCCATTGTAAGCTTACCTTGAAAATCCTTATATATATCACATATCTTTTATATTAAATCCATTCCTCTAGTGAACCCTAACTGATACAGGTCTTGACTTAGATCTGCTGATCTTTTCCTTTCCTTCTGGGAAGAATAACATTCAGTCATAGATTAAAGATTATTTCCTCAATAGTGTTGTTTCATGAACTGTGCTTTTGGGTTCACATGTGTCATAATTGCCTTGGTTATAAGGTAGGTATTTGTGCCCTACTCTAGACTCTAGACTTACTGAATCAGAACTTCTGGGGTTGAAGCCAAGGGCACTGCCTGGGAGCAAGTATCCCGCTGCATCTAAGTTACTCCGAGGTTGGAGAACGACTTCCCTATGGAGAGCTGGCTTCATTCCTGCCATGTACTTGTTGGGTGAATGTGGGTACATACCTTTTCTGAGCCTCCTATTATAATTAACACATATCCCTCTTGTCTACAGCCCAGGAGGTCATGAGATGCACCTGAGATAGACACCTGCTAATGCTTTGGAAAGATAAAGGCGCTGTAAACACGGGGCACGTTGCTGCCCACCTGTTATACTTGGTGGAGGATAGGGCAATTAGAGTGATTTTAGAAAATTTATGATAAATTGATCAGGAGTCAGTAATATTAAAAACCAGCCAAAATAGGCAAAAAGCAAAACAACTCTGCCTAGGAAAGCAGAAAAGTACTATAGTTAGCAGCCACAGTTAATAAGACCCATCTGGGGAGGTTTGAATGCCACTTACACTGGGGCCTCTTCCAAGGCAGAATTACAAGAGAATCTGGTAGGACTGTGCCTTGGCTGCTTTTGTGGGAGCTTATTCTTTTGTTGTCCATCTCAAGAAAAGACTGATCTGTTTGTCCTGTAAGCCTAACTGGCATTTCAGTATTCTCTCAATACATTTAAAAATTTTTATTTAAGTTACCTTTTAATTGTTATTTAAGCCATGTCTGTTGTTGGCAACCAGGAAATGTTAACTGACACCTTCTCATTATCAAGTTAATTCTAAAAAGCTAGGAAAGTGAAGGTATCATTCATCCCTGGCTCCTGGGTGACTAGCATGGTTCTTGAATGCAGCAGACATGAAAAATGTGCTGCACAGCTAAACTGTGAGCTGCCTCAGTGCTGATCCTACCTGGAACAAATCAAATCTAACTTTCCTTGAAGCAAAAGGATAATGGGAATAAAGTTCCTAGATTTTGTTTGTGGATACTCAGTGAGTGATGCTGGTTGTATTTTGAAAGGTAGACATGACTTCAATGAGTTTACAGTAGAACTTATTTATAGAGAAAGTTGAATTGGAGCACAGCCATGCTCATTTATGCATTGTCTGTGACTGTTTTTGTGCTATAATAGAGTTAAATACAGATGCTCTATTTAGGATAGGGTTACAGCCCAGTAAAGCTTTCAGAAGTTGAAAATAGCATACATTGAAAAAGTATTTAACGTAACTTACTGATCATGTTTCAGCAACTCGGACCAGAGTATCGGTTGTTTATCTTCATAATTGTGTGGCCAATGAAGACCTGTAGTTTGCTGCCACTGCCCAGCATCTTGAGAGAGTATGGATCTACGTATTACTAGCCTGGAAAAAGGTCAAATTCAAAATTCCAAGAAGTTTTTATTGAATGGAAATAGTTAATAGCTTTCCCACCACTAAAAAGTTGAAAACACGAACAGAGTATAAACCAGAGACTTTTTAGTAGTAACAGGCAATAAGGCCGGAAGAGTCTAAAAGTTTGACCACATGACCATTCACAGGAAATTTTGCTGATGCCTGGTCCAAGGGCATAGATTTGCTATATGGCAGATAGCTTCTTTCTTTCCTCCAGATCAACATTTCACCCCTCCCAGCTGTTCCGTATGCTGGGGAGCTGGCTGATGCCCAGGTCGATGACCGTGTTTGTCAGTATGTGCCCCAGGGATTGGTGTCTTAGCAGCACCACCTGTGATCTTCCTGCGTCTTACCCTACAGCAGCTGCCTCGGAGGCTCTGCGGTGTGTGCGGGATCTGTTTAATGCCCTTTGGGTGACCCGGATGGTTGTGAGTTTCCTGGCATCTGGTTGACTTCTGCCAATGGAGAGATGGGAAAGAAAGGAACAAGGGCAAACTAAGATTTATTAGCTGTGTCTCCTATCCAGTGAGGTTAATTTCTTAACCGAGTGTCTCAGCTTCTGTACAGTGGTGCTCTGTACTGGGTTCCACATCTTTTCATCCTTTTTAGGCCTAGGAGTGGTTAGAAGATTCTCTATTCGTACCAGTGGCTGCAGATTCCTTAGCCTTCCCACACCTTTGTAAATCTCTCTATTAAATGCTTTTCCAATTATGCTGATGGAAATGGGCTTCTTGTTGGAATCTTGACCAATGCAACATATACAGAATGAATGATAGGAATTTTAAAGGCCACAGAATAGAAAAATTTTTCAAGAAACTATAGTGGGGTTGCGGTGGTCACAGAAGGCTCTAGAGGAGAGGTGTCCTTGGCTAGTTTCTTAAGAGGGGTAATGTACTTTTAAATAGTAGAATGCTTTTCAAGCTAGGGAAATAAGCACAGAGCAGGGACTCTGAGACTTTTTGGGCAATGGTGAGTGGCTGAATTTGGCTGACACATGATGTCAGCTTTGAGAAACACTTTTGTATGCAGTAATGTGCTGTCAAAACTTTCTAAAAAGGTAAATAATATTTCCTGCTTTAATAGGAGCTAAATGAGCTTGAAAAATCCATAATTTGGTGACTAGGAGCACAGACTGTGGGGTTTGAAGAACTAAACTGAAAATCCAGCTTTGCCTCATATCAGCAAAGTGGTCATTTGTAACTAATGTCTTTTAGTTTCTCTCATAAAATAGAAATGGTGACATCCTGTGCAGATGTCAAAAAGATTGAGCTGCATGTAGAATATCAGGTCCTAAAAGACTGTAAACACTCAAGAAATGCCGTGGTTACTCTTATTTTTCTCAACCCAAAGAACTTACTGAGTACTCAAGAATTTTTGTTCCATCCCAAGTGTATGTTGAAATGGAATTATCTTCATAATGGTAATAAGAGACAAGACCTTGAAGGGGTGATTAGCTTATGAGAGTAGTGACCTTATGAGTGGATTTGCTATTGTTTTTGAACTAGATTATGGTAAAAGAATGAGTTCAACTTGATTTATCTGTTTGGTGCTTCTGTGTTGTTCCAGTATAGCGTGGAGTTCCTTGCCATAAGCTCATGCATATGTATTATATTATGGATTGTTTTAACCAATAGCTACCAGGCTATCGATAAGAAACAATTAATTTCTCTTGTCTCTTTGGTGACCTTAATTGAACTTCTGTCCTCTTTCTCCTTTCCCTGTTAGTTGTGACAGTTTCTAGTTACCACTATTCCATTTTTTGCTTCTACTAGATTGACTTACTAGCTTCTAATGTGTGAGAACATATATTTGTTTTTTAGTGTCTGATATGTGTCTTTAACATAATGACCTTTCTATCCATGTTACTGCAAATGAAAGGTTTTGTTCTTCCTATGGTGGAACACAACTTTATTGTGTATATATACAACTTAAAAAAAAATCTGTTCATCCACTGATAGGCATCTGGGTTCACTATATCTTATCTATTGTGAATGGTGCCACACCATATGGTAGTTTAACTTTTATTTTTTTTCTTTTGAAGACTATGTGCTGTTTTCCATAGGGTGTATACAGACACCCTCCACCCCATGAATGGTGTACAGGAGTTCTCCTTTCTCTGCATTCTCAGCAGCAATTGTTATGTTTTTTTCTTTTATGGTAGCCATTATAACGAGTGAAATGATGCCTCAGTGTGATTTGATTTGCACTTTCTTGATGACTAGTGAGACTGAATATTTTTCATGTACATCATGTCCATCTGTGTATTGAAAAAGTAAAATAAAATTTCATGACACAATAGGAAAATAACAGTTAATACAATGAGTATTGCTATCTTTAAAGTAGTTAATTAGAGTACAAGGCATGGGCATAAAAAATTCTCCAAATGATATTAAAACAAACTTTTCTTTTCAATGAGATCAGGAAACTAGTAGCATAACTACCTTGTATTTTGTTTTTTTCCTTTTACCTTCCTTACTTTCCCCTCTCCCCCATCCTAGCTCCTTTTTCCTTTGGAATAATTTCTTCCCATTTCACAATATCTATTGTACATTCTGGACCTTAGTTACTTTTTCAGTTTCTCACATGAGAGAGAAACAATATGATGTTTACACATGTGTATTTCACTTATGGCTATGGTCTCAAGTTGTATCCATTTACCTATAAAAGTCTCATTTATCCTTCTTTATGGCTGAGTAGTATTCAAATGTATAAAAGGATCATTTATTGTTATTTTAAAAGGAAAAAGCACAAAAAATAAACACAAAAAACCCCAACAAAAGCCAAATGACAATGACAAGAAGAACAAAAACAATAATATACAGGATTTCAAAACAAGAGGATAAGAATTTAATGATGGTTGTTATAGTGCATATTGTTATCTTCAAAATACTTGCTCAGGTTCCAGAATCAGGCATGCAAAATTGATTAAACTCTGTGATTTCCTTTTCAGCAGTTTCTTTCCCTTTCACTATATTTGTTGTAACTTTTGGTTCTTACTTTCAGTTTCTTACATCAACAAGACAATATGGTGTTTACATGTATAAGTCTGATTTATTTCACTTATGAGTATGGTCTCTAATTGCATCCATTTACCTTTAAAAGCCTTTAGTTGATCCTTCTTTATAGCTCAGTAGTATTCCACTGTATAAAAATACCTCATCTTTTTTATTCTTGGTTAATGGGCATTTGGGTTATTTCTAAGCTCTGGCTACTACAAATTGTGCAGATATAAACAAGGGTGCACATGTATTGTTGTGCTATGATATTTTCATTTCTTCTGGTAAAATACCCAGAAGGAGAATAGCTGGGTCAAATTGGAGTCCTAATCCTTGTTTTTTGAGGAATCTCCACACTGATTTCCACAGTGACTGCACCAGTCTACACTTCCACCAACAATGTAGAAGGGTTCCTTTTCCCCTACAGCTCTTCCAGCATTTGTTATATGTTGATTTCTTGATGATAGCCATTCTTTCGGGAGTGAGATGGTATCTCAGTGTTGTTTTAATTTGCATTTCTTGAATGACCAATGATATTGAAATTTTTTTCATATATTTCTGTTTGTAATGCATTAAGAATTGTTTGTTCATTTCAGATGCCCAGTTTTGGTTGAATTTGGGGAAACCGATTTTTTTTCAGTTCTTTTTATGTTTTAGATAGAAGTCCTTTGTCAGAGTGACAGTTGGCAAAAATCTTTTCCCAATCTGTGGGTTTTCTTTTCACTCTACTGGTGATTTCTTTGGATCTGCAAAAACTTTTGAGTAAGATGAGATCTTATTTGCTGATTCTTGAAGTTCTTTCTGTGCTGTTTGGTTTTTGCTCATGAACTCCGGGCCTACCCCTATGTCCTTGAGATTTCTACCTACTTTGTATTGCAGTAGATTTAGTGTTTCTGTCCTAATATTTAGATCTTTGATCCATTTTGACTTTAGTGCATGGTGATAGACATGGATCTAGTTTATGTTTTTGGCATGTGAATAGCCAATTTTTCCAGTACCATTTATTAAAGAGGCTATCCTTCTTCCAGTGAACATGTTTGGCTCGTTTGTGAAAGATAATATACCTGAGAGTATTTGTAGTTGTGTCTTCATCTTCTATTCTGTTTCACTGATCCTCAGGTCTGTTTATTTGCCACTATTATGTTGATTTTATTATAGCAACTTTGTAGTGTATTTTCAGGGTGGGGATTGTGATACTTCCTGCCTTATCTTTGTTGCCCAGGATTGCCTTGGATATTCTAGGTCTCTTCAGCTTCCAGATGAATTTTCAGAATGTTTTTCTAGATTTGTGAGGTGTGTTAATGATATTTTGATGGGATTGTATTAAATCTGTACAACAGTTTTTGGGAGTATGACCGTTTTCACAATGTTGGTTCTATCTGTCCATGAGCAAAGGCTATTTTTCCATTTTCTGAATTCCTCTTTGATTTCTTTTTTCAGAGTACCGTAATTTCCAGTGTATAAATATTTTACTTCCTTCATTAGATTGATTCCTGAGTATTTCATTTTTTTGAATGCTACTGTAAAAGGTGTATTTTTTCTAATTTCTCTCTTAGTGAGTTTGTTGTTTGTCTACAGGAATTTTATTGACTTGTGAGTATTGATTTTGTACTCAGTAATGCTGCTGAATTTGCTTATTAAGTCCAGAAATCTTTGGTGGAGTTTTTGGGGTCTTCTACGTAGAGTATCATGTCATCTGTGAATAATGATAATTTAAATTCTTCCTTTTTCCATCTTTATTCCTTTTCTCTCTCTTTTCTAATTGCTCTGGATAATGCTTCCAGAACTGTATTGAATAGGAGTGGAGACATTATACATATTTTTCTTTTTCTTGATTTTAAAATGAAAGTTTTCAGTTTTTATCTGTATAGTATGATGTTGGCTGTTGGTTTGTCATACATAGCTTTTATCAGATTGAGGTATAGATCATCTGTTCTGATTTTCTCTAGGGTTTTCACTATGAATGAGTGTTGAGTTTTATAAAATTTTTTTTCTGCATCTATTGAGATGATCACATGATTTTTGTTTTTGTTTATGTGGTATATTTATTGATTTGCATATGTTGACCATCCTTGCATTCCTGGTATGAATCTCACTTGGTCATGGTGTACAGTCTTCTTGAAGATTTGCTGCATTTTGTTTGCCAGTATTTTATTGTGGATTTTTTCATCTATATCATTAGGGAGATTGACCTACAATTCTCTTCTTTGTTTGGGTCTTTCTCTGGTTTTGATATCAGGGTAACACTTGCTTCCAGGAATGAGTTAGAATTGCTTTCCTTTCAATTTCATTAAAGAGTTTGAGAAGTGTTAGTGTTAAATCTTCTCTAAATTTCCTGTAGAATGCAGCTGTGAATCCATCAGAACCTGGGCTTTTTTTTGTTGGTGAGTTTTTAATTATGTTTTCCATTTCATTAACTGATACTGGGTTATTCAGAATTTTTGTATCTTCTTGATCAAGTTTTGGTAATTCATATATTTCCAGGAATCTGTCCATTTCTTCTGTGTTTTCCATCCCATGAGAGTATAGATTTTCAAAATAGGTTTTGATGATCATCTGAATTTCCACAGTATCTGTGTGATTTTACCCTTTGCATTTCTTATTGCGTGGATTTTTTTTTTCCTCTTTTGGATTGGCTTTGGGTTTATAAATTTTATATATTCTTTCGAAGAGCCAACTCTTTGATTCATTAATTCTTTGTGTTGTTTATTTTAGTCTCAGTTGAATTAATTTCTGCTCTAATCTTTATAATTTCTTTCCTTTTTTGCGCTTGCCTTGCTCTTCTTTTTCTGGAAGTTTGAGGTGTAGCATTATTTATTTGTGTTCATTCCATTTTCCTGATGTGAAAATTCACCACTATAAATTTATCATTGAGAATTGCTTTCATTGTGTCCTACAGGTTTTGGTAAGTTGTATTTGCATTTTCATTCAATTGTAGATATTATATAATTTCTTCTTTAATTTATTCTGTGATCCATTGGTTGTTTAGGAGTGTTAATTTTCATGTGTTTATGGAGTTTTTTTCTTTTGTGTTTAATTTCTAATTTTATGATTCTTTGGTCAGATAATATGCATGGGAGCATTTCAATTCTTTTCATTTATTTAATCATGTTCTGTGGGCTAGTATGTGGTCTATTTTGGAGAATGACCCTTGCGCATCTGAGGAGAATGTGTATTCTGATGTTGTTGGGTGGAACACTCTGTACATGTCTACTAAGTCCATTTGTTCACAAGTTTGGTTCAGTTAAGCTATTTCTTTGTTGATTTTTTGTCATTGATCCAGCTCTTTGACAATGGAATGTTGAGGTCTCCTGTTATAATTGTGTTATTGCTTATTTGACTTTTCATGCCTATTAATATTTGTGTGATAGAGTTCAATGCTCCCATATTTGGTGCATACATATTTGTGATTGTTATCTCTTCCTCATGAAATTTCCCTCTCACAAATATCTTTACTTGATGTTCTGTATCTCTTTTGATAATTCTTGGTTCATTTTTCACATTATCTGCAAATACACAATCACTACCCCTGCTTTTTTCTGGGTTCCTGTCACATGGAGTATTGTTTTTCATTCTTTTACTCTTAGTCTACAAATTTTGTTTTGAGTTAAATGTGTTTCTTGTCTACAGCATATTGTTGGATCTTAATCCACTCTGCCAGCTTGTGTGTTTTGATTGGCGAATTGAGACCTTTTACTTTGATGGTTATAACTAATATGTATTGACTTATCTTTGTCATGCTATCTTGTTGTTT
This sequence comes from Dolichotis patagonum, assembly GCA_004027295.1. Taxonomy (NCBI): domain Eukaryota; kingdom Metazoa; phylum Chordata; class Mammalia; order Rodentia; family Caviidae; genus Dolichotis; species Dolichotis patagonum. The sequence goes on along the minus strand of PVJX010014448.1, from coordinate 26,858 downwards.
CTTTATTTTTTCTCTCTGTTTAAGTGCTTGCACTGCTTGGTGGTTTGTTTCTGTTGTTGTTGGAATTGTCATTTGTAGCTCTTTCCTAGAATATCCTTTATTACTCTTTATACAGTTGGTTTGGTAAATGAATTTCTTCAGTTGTTCTTTGTTATGGAAGTATCTTATTCCTCCATTGATTTTTGAAAGATAGTTTTGCAGTGTACATCAGTCTGGGCTGGAGACTGTTTTCTTTCAGGACTTGAAATACTTCAAGTTCTTCTAAAATTGATGGTTTGTGTTGAGAAGTCTGCCATGATTTTGATAGGCTTTCCTTCACAGGTGATGTTTCTTTTCTCTGAAAGGTTTTAATATTCTGTTTGTGTGCTGAATTTCTGACATCCTAATTATTATATGTCTGGGTGAAGATTTATTTTGGTTATGGCTAATTGGAGTTTATATGCCTCACTTATCTTTATGTAAAATTCTTTTCCTAAGCTTGGAAAATTCCCTGTTATTTACTTCTGCAAATAGTCTTTTTATGTCGTTTGTATTGACTCTTGCTTTTTCATTGACACCTGTCAGTCATATATTGTTTTTGTTTGTATCATTTTGCAGATGTTGAATTGATGTTTGCTGGTCCCTTGTTATTTATTAAAAGATCTTTCCTTTCATAATTACTAGCTTTTATCTTTTCCTCAAGATATGAGAGTCTATCTTCAGCTTCATTCAAGCAGTTTTGTCAGCTTGGAATGGAACTGTTAATTTCCTGAATATCTATGTGAATGTTGACGCATTCTAATTCTTTCCTATATTGTTCATTCAGGGTTTCCATCATTTTCTTATGTTTCTCTATTTTTTTACCTACATCTTCTTTAGATATGATCAACATTTCTTTCATTTTGTTTGTCATTTCTTCTTTTTTTTAACCTGAGAGCTTATTTCTGTTCTGATTTTCTCCATGGCCTCATGGAGTTGTTTCTTTACTTTAGTTGCTATCATTTCAGAAATTTCAATTGTGTGGTTTCCAAGTTCCTCCATGTCAGTGTTTCCTGGGCTTGTTCTCATTGGGCTGAAGGTCTGAGACTGCAGTTTTCTCCTTTTTTGATCATTTTCCCTGGTTCCTCCACACAAGCTTATTAAGTCAAAGGCACTTGCCTTGCCAACTGACTGTCCCATGGTGTAAAGGCATGGGCCAGACACCTCGGTTCTTCTAAACTGAGGTTTCTGGAGTGACAGAAAAATGACGGGTGGGACCTCTGCCCTCTGTCAACTCACTGGGGCTCTATCCCATTGATGGTGGTAGGTCTCTGGGTGGAGCCCTTCTGGACCCTTGCTTCTCCCTGGGGTGCTCCATAGGTGGTGGCTGGGTGCTGGGCTGGTCTGGCCAGGGCTTGGCTCCTGTAAGACTTATGAGGTTGATGAGGTGCTCCCCCGATGGATGACATCAGGATATTGCACTGGATTGTGCAGATCCCTGATCCTCCAGGACCTGTGCAGGTAGCTGGGGTGAACCACTGAAGTGTAGCACCAGGGCCTTACACCGGGTTGGGTGGGGCTTGGCATCTACAGGACCCACGTGATTAGCTGTGTGCTCCCCTGATGGGTTGAACCAGGACGCTGGGCTGGGCAGAGCTCAGATCCTCTAAGACCCTTGTGGCAAGCCAGAAACAATCCCAAAGTGTGGTCCTGGAGTCTTGCACTGAGCTGGGTAAAGCTCAGAACCTCTGGAACCTGTGTTGCTGGCTGTGGTGTGCCCCCAAAGTATAGCCAAAGACCACGTTTTTAAAAAAATATATTCCTTTGTTGGAAATTTGAGTTGTTCCCAAGATTTAGCTATTACAAAGTGTGCTATGAACATGAGTGCACATATATCGCTGTGTTGTAATGTGTTCAGTTTTTTGAGGAAGATACCCAGAAAGGGAATAGCTGGGTCAAATGGAACCTTTAATCCAAGTTTTTTTTTAGGAATCTCCATACTGATTTCCACAGTGGTTACACTAATCTACACTAACCAACAGTGGAAAATGGTTCTCTTTTTTCCAGGACACCTCTAGCATTTTTTGTTGGTTTATTTCTTGATGACAGCCATTCATTCCTTCTGGTGTGAGATGGAATCTCAGTGCTATATTAATTTGCATTTCTTGAAGGACCAATGATGTTGAACATCTTTTCATGTGTTTGTCATTTGTATTTTTTCATCTGAGAAGTGTGTGTTCATCTCAAATGCCCATTTTTGGATTGTATCTTTGAATTTTGGGAGCCTTAGTTCTTCAAATTTCTTTATATATTCTAGATATAAATTCTTTTTTTGAGGGACAATTTGGCTAGAATTTTTTCCCACTCTGTGGGTTTTCTTTTTTCTTTTTCTTTATTTGTACCAAGAATTGAACTTGGGAACTCATCCTTGCTGAGCAGGCACTATGCTGCTAAGTTATATCCCCAGCCCTTCTGTGTGTTATCTTTTCACTGTGTTGGTGATTTCTATGTGCAAAAGCTTTTTAATAAGATGAGATCCCAGCTGTTGATTCTTTGAAGTATTTCCTGAGCAACTGGGGTTTTGTTCAAAGTCTCTGCCTACACCTAGGTCTTTAAGATTTCTGCTTTCTATTTAAGAAGATTTAGTCTTAATATTTAAATCCTTTACTCATTTTGATTTTAGTTTAATGAGTGGTGGGAGATGGGTCTAGTTAACATCTTCAGCATGTGGAAAACCAGCTTTTTCAGCACCATTTATTAAATCAGCTATCTTTCTTCTAGTGAACATGTTTGGTCCATTTGTCAAAGATAATGTGGCTGAGTGTCTTTGTAGTTGTATCTTCTATTCTGTTTCACTGATCCTCAGTGTCTTAGTTACTTTTCACTAGTTGCTGAGACAAAATACCTGATGCCAAAAGTTGGGAAAGGAAATGTTTATTTCTTACAGTTGTTGGAGGTTTCAGTCCATACTCAGTTGGCTACAAGGCAGGGGGCATGGCGGGCTGCAGTTCATGGCAGCTGCAAACTGCAAGTGGGAACCGGCAAGAGAGATAGACACACCTTCTTCCTGCCATTACATCACATCCTGGATCCACCCCCTAGGAGGGTGTAGCACTGACACCACCAATCCAAGCACTAGACAATGAACCAATCACAAATGCACAACGCAAATACATGAGGCCTGGGGACCACTGACATAAACCATGACATTCCACCCCTGGCCCCCAAAGACTCATGTACAACTTTTATACAAAGGACATTTAGTCCATCTCCAAGAGTTGCCAAAGTCCTAACATTTTCAGCATTGCTGAGAAGTCCAAGCCCCAAGTCTCCTCCAAGAAGTCCAAGTCCCAAGTCTCCTCCAATATCTATGGCAAACTCTTACCTGTAACCCCCTATACAAGTGAAACCAGATTAAACATTTCTGAAATGCAAAGGCACAAAATAAACATTACCATTCCAAAAGTTACAAATGGAGGAATATAAAGCATTGGGAACAGAGCAAGTCCAACATCCAGCAGGGCAAACATTAAGTCCTAGAGTTCCATGCTCAGCATTTGAAGCAATCTGTTTGCAAGCTCCAAAAGGCTTGGGTGATTCTACCCTCAGGGCACTTCCAGGGATCTCAGCTCCTGCAGCTTCTCTCTTAAACTTCTCTGCTCAGTTTTTGGAGCTTTCCTTGGATGATTTACATTCTTGGCTTTTCCAAACTTCTGGGGTCTCCATTGCACCTTTGGTTTCACCCTTACATCTTTACAAATTGCTCTCTCAGGGGCACACTGCTTGGCCTCCCAGGCCCTTTGCAATTGAGGTGGAAGCTTTCTTACCCTCAGAATTTGTGCATTTTCCTTGCACATAAAATCAGCACCATGTGGATGCCGCCAAGGTCTGCTGCCAGCTGGAGCAGTAGCTAGGCTTTTCTCTCTCTTGGCTATAGGGGTTCAGTGCCTGGATTGCTGGGCTCTGTTTACCTGATTGTGAAGAAAAGCTTTTCTATGTTGCCACCATTCTGGAACCTCATGTGGCCTCCCGTGCCATTCTGGAGCATGGTGCTCTGAAGCTTTCTCATCTGAGAAAATTCTTTCACTTTTGCAGTTTTGGGGCTGCAAAGGGTGGAGACCCACTGTTTCCTGGGATACCCTCTGGCCATCTTTCTTATCTTTCTGTTTCTTCTCAACAATCAATGTCTCAGCTTTATCTTTACAATTCACAGCTTTACTGGAGTTTTCCTTCTGGCCAAACTCACAGTGTTTTAAATTATCCTGCTGGGCTCTTTGCTCTTGATTTGCAACATAGATCTGGCTAAAAGCCCCCAACAATAGCCATGCCACAGCCTCAACATTTGACTACCTTGAAATTTCCTTTGCCAGATTAATCAGTTCATTACCTTTAATCTCAGTCTCAGGCAAAGTCTCTGGGCATGAGCAAAATGCAGACAAACTTTCTGCCAAGCCATAACACACATCATAGGGAGTCCAACAACCAATACAGTCCTTCTTCCCAGCAGAAACCTCCCAAGCCTGGTCTTTACCATCAGGCTTTCTAGCCTTCTGGTCTCCTGAGCTATGACCAGAATCTCCTCTACAGAACAACCTAAGTTGCTCCAGCTCTATGCATCCAGGCAACATGTCCGAACCTTTCCAAACTCTGCTCACAAGCCATTTCCAAAGCCTCTCAAAAAACATGGTCAGGTATAGTCACAGCAATGACCCCACTCTTTGGTACCAAATTCTTAGTTACTTTTCACTAGTTGCTGAAACAAAATACCTGATGCCCAAAGTTGGGAAAGGAAAGGTTTATTTCTTACAGTTTTTGGAGGTTTCAGTCCATACTCAGTTGGCTCCAAGGCAGGGTGGCATTGTAGGGCCGCAGTTCATGGTGGCTGCAAACCGCAAGCGGGAACTGGCAAGAGAGCCTTCCTTCTTCCTACCATTACATCACATCCTGGCTCCACCCCCTAGGAGGGTGTAGCACTGACACCACCAATCCAAGCACTAAACAGTGAACCAATCACAAATGCACAATGCAAATACATGAGGCCTGGGGGCCACTGACATAAACCGTGACACTCAGGTCTCTCTTTTTTTTTTTTTTTTCCAGTACCATGCTGATTTTAATATACAGTGGCTCTGCAGTATTTCAGGTCAGGGATTGTGATACTTCTTGCCTTGTCATTGTTGCCCAGGATTGCCTTTGGTATACTAGGTCTCTATTGCTTCCAGATGAATTTTAAGAAAGTTTTTTCTAGATCTGTGAGGTATGCTAATGTTATTTTAATTAGGATTGCATTAAATCTGAACAGTTTTGAGTATGACCAGTTTCATGATGTTGGTTCTTTCCATCAGAAAGAGGTATCTTTCCATTTTTAACATCCTCTTCAATCTCAGAGAACTGTAATTTTCAATGTGTAGATCTTTTACTTCCTTTGTTAGATCTATTCCTAAGTATTTCATTTTTTTGTTTGCTATTGTATTTTTTCCCTAAATTCTCTCTCAGTGAATTTGTTATTTGCATACAGGAATTCTATTGAGTTTTGAGTGCTGACTTTGTATCTACCTGTACTACTGAACTTACTTATTAAATCTAGATATCTTTTGGAGGAGTTTTGGGGGTTTTCTCTCATTTTGGGGTAGAATATCATGTCATCCACAAATAACAGCAACTTAACTTCTTCCTTTCCTATCATTCTTCCTTTCATTTCTTTCTCTTGTCTAATTGCTCTGGCCAAGGATTTCTAGAGTTATATTCAATAGGAGTGGGGAAGGTGGACATCCTTATCTGGTTCTTGATTTTAGAGTGAAAGCTTTCATTTTTTGTTGGGTAGTATGATATTGGCTATTGGTTTGTCATAAATGGCTTTTATCAGATTGAAGTAAAGACCCTGTATTACAATTTTCTGTAGTATTTTTTTTTAACATGAATGGGTGTTGGACTTTGTCAAACATTTTTCTCCATCTATTGAGATGATCATGTGATTTTTGTCCTTTGCTCTTTGATATGGTTTATTACATTTATTGATTTGTATGTTGAACCAAGCCTGCATACCTTAAATGAATCCTACTTTGTCATAGTGTGTAATCTTTTTGAAGATTTGCTTCATTCTCTTTGCCAGTATCTTATTGAGGATTTCTGCATCTATGTTCATTATGGAGCTTGGCCTGTAGTTTTCTTTTTTGGTTAGATCTTTTTTTGGTTTGCATCCTTTTGTATATCTTTTGAGAACTATGTATTTATTTTCATGTATTTTAAACTTGGATTATTGTTAATTTTTATGTTCCAGTTTTTGTGTTCCTTGTGTATCCTGAATATCAATTCCTGACTGGGTGAATAGTTTTCAAACACTTTCTCCCTGTCTTAGTTGCTTTTCTCAGTGGGACAAAAGGACACCCAAAGTAAAAGGGGATATGTTTATAGAGGTTTCAGTCCATAGCTGGCTGGCTCCAATGCAGGATGGTTTGGCAGAGAACAGTTCATGGTGTCCAGAACATAGCAAGACAAACGAGGTGTTTCTGTTCCTTTTATACTCTATCTAGGATACTGGAATTAGGGCAGTGATAAACCAGTTAGTGAATTGGTTTAGTAATCATACACCGTTAATTCCAGCATCACACATTGTGACTCAGCCACCTCTGAAAAACCCCTATGAGTGCATGAGGCTTTAGAGAGACACCTAGACACAAGTCATAACTCTCTCATTCTGTATGTTGTCTCTTAACTGTGTGGATTATTTTCTTTGCTGTGCAGAATCTTTTCAATTTTGCTTTTGTTGCCTGTGCCTTAGGGGTCTTATCTAAAAATTGTTGTCTACAACAAAGTCCTGAAGTGTTTTCTTATGTTCTCTTGTAGTGATATCATAGTTTCAGATTTAACATTTTGGTCTTTGATTAATCACTCTTCTCAAAGTACAGTTTTTCCTTTGTCACCCTGCTTCCTGTCTGTGGCAGGTAAGCTTTGGGTACTTCTATTCAGCCATCTTGGATACACTTTCCCAGAAAGTCTTATTTGGATCTATCAGCCTGGATCAAAGGATCTTTCATCTGTTCCCCAAAAGTCTGCCATAGATTACTGCTGAGCTTTATCGATTATTAAGTAAAACCTGCCCATCCCCCAAAGATAGTTTCAGGTCCTCCATGTACTTTGCTTATATATGCTCATTAGTAGCATTTTCAGATATTTTCTCTGCTAAGATTCCTCACTTATTTGGTTCTTTCTTGTGTCTCTCTTATCTCTTTGGCTAATCAAGATAGATTCCTAAAGTTACTTCTATATTGTGTTCCTTACATCATCTCAGTTCTCACTACATTGATTATAAACCTGTGGAAGATTGTAATTTTAGAGGTCAGAGTGTGGCTTCAAACTTGCATCTTACAGGTTAAAATGAACAATCTCTTCCACATAAAATCTTAGGGGAAAATCTAGAGTATGAAGCGGTCAGATGAGAGCTGCTCTGGGTCATGTAGGAGAGGAGATATGACCCTCTTAACCCTTGCTGCATCTTCCTAGTAGTTTTGAGGAATATCGTTTGAATACCACTGTTCTTGTTACCTCTCAGTTTGAAGATGAGCTGAATCCTGGGGAGATGAAGTAATTTGCTCAAGGTCAGACACTGGATTAGTCCAGGATCTGAACTGAGGCTTCCTTACACTTTACTACTCCCTTTAGATCCATAAATAGGGAAAGGTGACTGAGTCTTTAAACCAAGTGATCAAACAGTGTCTGTGTCCTGTTAACCAGACGGCTGCTTTCTTTAAAGCCTTAAAATCCTCCACTCCATCTGCATATAGTCTTGTATGGGGAATCATAAATCACAGTTCATTTAAGTGGGCCTCCTTCCTGCCCCAATATTTGTGCCCCACTGGTTTGTTAATTTTAGTTTAGAAATCACAGTCCAATGACAACTGCTATCATGTGTGGCCCCTTTGCTGTTCAATAAATGCTAATAAACCATAATCTGCAATCCTAACAATTGCTGCTGTCTGAACTCAAATGCAAAGGCAAAGATTACTTTGGTCTGAATTGGATTTAAAAGGCTGGAAGCTCAGCCTTTGAGTGCGCAGTGGCACTGTGGGTTGAATATTAATTACAGCGGTTCTGCTGGCCTATGGAAGGAGCATGATTCAGCAGTGAATGCTGAGTGGGATGAACAAATGCTTGCCCATGGGGAAGCCAAGAGTGTGGCTTGCAGCAGAGTCCAGCGAGCCTCAGGGTAGCTGTCTGCAGCTCTCCTGGTGTTCAGAGTGGTCTTTCTGGTCTTCTAATTTTCTCTTTTTACTTACTTTTCAGAATCACCAGGATCACTTGATCAGGAGCTATCTTATGGGCAAGTTTTAATCAGCAGCTTGGGGATTCAGAAAGTAGCTGGGAAGTAGATGAGGTTTCCAAGACCTCTTTGTGCCACTAATGATTTCCTGCATTCCGGGAATGCAATGCTCATATCTCCAGTGAATCAGACCCATAATTGCAATAAGTCTGCCTCACAGTTGGCGTTTGCACTTGCATGTGTGCGTGTGTGTACACACACACACATGCACGCATGTACGCATCTCCCCCCAGTGTATCAGTAGCAGCGGGGAGGCAAGGATAGAGATTTGCTTATAGATTACTGAGCCACAGGCAAAAGGTGATTTCCTTGTATCTCAACTCAGGGCAAACTTTTAAAGTATGTATAATAAATAATTTCCTACAGATCTAACTGCCCAATAGATTGTGTGACTAATTGTTTCTTTCCACTTAAAACGGGAGCCTCCTGGTAGGCGCTATGTTTTGGTGCAATTATGTCAGCCCTGGGCCAGAGCTGGGCCATTGTAGCCACCAGAGGAATGCGCTAATTGTCCTGAAGTATGCTGCCTGGTGCGTGCCTCATTGCTGTAGAGGTTTTAATGGGAACTTCTAATTAAAAACAAGAGAATCAGGGCTGAGCACGTTCTGCCTGCATTGTAGGTTCAGGCAGGGCCTCCTTGAGCATGCTCATGCGAGCAAGCCCATGCTGGGGCAGAGATTAATGTGCCTCTGGTTGGTTTGTCTGCTAAGCATGGCTCAGGCTGTTGGAACTGTCATTAGAGCTGGGCCAATGTCAACATGATTTCCAGGGTGCCAGTTCTTTTCCTAGTCTCTGTGTCAGTATTTGGAATGTGTGCCTATGGAGGTGTGGGGAGGGAAATAGGCCTGGATAATTTAAGCAGCTGGGGTAGAGACTGAGACACCAGGGAGTTTGTGAGCCAGGGCTGGTGCTTTCCAAAGATCTGTCTGCCCTGGTTGCTCATTGTGGTGGATTGGGAGACTGGCCTGGGATTAGAATATTGCTTCTGTGTCATACTAACGGCGTGTTCTTGGATAAGGGCCTTAATATTTTTTTTAAGCCTCTATGTGCTTACCTTATATAAATAGGGATAAAATAACAATTGAGATTTTGATGGTCTGTGGTAAACACAGCCTCAAGCATTTCTGCATCCTACATGGACAACATCTTGCTTTAATGTCCCCACTTCCTACCTCTATTTCCCTGTCCCCAGACTAGCATCACAAGGTACATTAGCAGAGTGGGAGTGAAAGTAATTTATTTGTCACAGCCCAATGACCCTCCAAGTAGAAGAGAGAAGAGGGAGCGAAAGTGAAGCTGGTGTGGTGCCACACAGCTCTGCCATGCTGGATGACCTCATGAGAGCGAGGGAGGGAAACGGGAGTGGAGAGAGAGGGGAAAGAAAAGAGAGGGGCATTGAGGGGCTGGGAGAGATGCTGGGGGATTTTGAGAGAAAGGGGAGATTCTGAGACGGGGAGACTGAGAGGAGACAGATTTTGAGGGGAGAGACTAAGAAAGAAGAGGGAGATTTTGAAAGAGTGGGGGAGATTTGGGAAGAGGGTAGATTTTGAGGAGGTGGCTAGAGATTGGAGAGGGAGGAGACAAAGGTTTGAGAGGGAGAGAAAAGATTTAAAAGGGGAGTAAGGACTTGAGAGAGGGGGGCGCTATGATTTAGGTCTAAAATGTCTCCAAAAGCCTCATGTGTGTGGAAGGTGACTGGATCAGGAGACACTGCACATTGTTGAATTCATCCATCCAGGAGATCGGTAGTTGTGCGAGGAGGCGGGGCCTGGTTGGAGGTGGCTCCCTGGGGGTGTGGCTTAGAACCCTGCGTTCCCCAGTCCTCACTCTGCTCCTTCCCTGAGCTCCTTTGTTTCCACATTGGTGCCAGCTCTCCATGGATTGAAACTTTGTGCCAAAATAAACCTCTTCTTTAAATTGTGAGGGTCAGGTATTTTGTCCCAGTGACAGGAAAGTGAATAAGGCAGAGCGGGTGTGGGGTTGGGTTTGAGAGAGGGGGAGAGATTCAGAGAGAGGTTTTAAAACATTAATACATATTAATAATACAGTATAATGGATTTTATTTTGGTATATTGGTACATACGTATAACTTGTGTACTTTATTAGTACGCCCATTGACCTCTTCTTCCCATCTGTTTTCCTCTCCCTTTTATCATCTCTAATAATGTACGCTTTACTTTCCTGTCCTCTTTTTTTTTTAAAGGCTTTTTTTTTGAATAAAAGAAAACATGATATTTACTTTCTGAGTCTGGCTTATTTTCCTTAACATGGTGGCTCCCAATTCCACCAATTTTTTTTTTTTTTTTTGCAAATGACAATTATTTTGTTTTTCTGTGGCTGAATTATATAATCTACACCACGTTTTCTTTGTGTTCTTCTGTTGGTGGGTATCTAGGTTGCTTCCATATCTTAGCTATGGCAAATTGTGTTACAATAGGCATGACTGCTACAGTGTTATTAATTCTTTCAGAAATATACCAAGGAGCCATATAGCTGGTTCAAATAGTATTTCTTTGTTTACTTAAATTTTTAAAAAAAAACATTTATTTTAAAGAGGATAAAACCAAGGAAAATAAAACAATAAAACCAATCAAAATAAACTAGTATAAGTGATACAGGACTTCTAAACCTTACAAAATCAGCAATAGTTACCGTAATGCCTTTTGTTGTCTTCAAAATAGCTGCAGATATCTTTGGACACAGTAAAAATTGAACAGAACAGAATAGAGTAGAAACAATAGAAACAAAACAATGAATGCAATAAAGGACTTCAAAATAAGCTAATAGTAAACGAAAAATGGCTACCATAATATGTCTTGCTATCTTTTAAATAGCTGCTTATGCCATCAGATTTAACATAATCAAACAAAACAGGAGAGTAAAACCCAACCCAAGAAAACAATGAAAATGATATGGTTTCCAGGCGGGGATCACCTCCTTGTGAGCCCTGGTTCTCTCCCCCTGCAGTCTGAGAATGGTGCTGACTCACCTTTCTTCGTTTACTTTATGAAGAACCTCCATATTGGTTCCCATAGTGCTTGTACTAGTTTACATTCTACTGACCATACGGAAGTATTCTGTTTTCTTTACATTCTGTTCAGCATTCTTCATCATCATCATCATCAGTAATAATAGTAATATTCTTGATGATTCCACCTGACAAGAGTGAGATACAATTTCAGTGTAGTTTTGATTTGTATTTCCCTAAAGACCAAAAATTTTGAACAGTTTTTTTGTATATTGGTTGGCCAATTATACTTCTGAAAAGTGATTTCAATTTATTTGTTTATTTATTGATTGGATTGTTTTATGGTACTAAATGTTTTGATTTCTTTGTGTATTTTGGATATCCTTAGTTGGAAGGGTCAGTTGCAAATATTTTTACCATTTTGTAGTTTGTATCTTCACCCTGTTGATTATTTCTCTCACTGTGCAGGAACTTTTAAATTTGAGGTAGTTTCATTTGTTGATTCTTGCTATTATTTCCTGAGCTATTAGAGTCCTTTTTGGGAAGTCTTTGCCTCTGCTTATGGCTTCAAGTGTTGCCACTACTTTTTCTTCTAGCAGTTTCAAATCTTTCAGGTGGGTCTTTGAACCATTTTGAACTGAGTTTAGTACCGGCGACAGGATCTAGTTTCAGTCTTCTGCCTGTGGGCATCTAGTTTCTTTCTATGTATGTTTTGATCCTAATCAAGAGGCAGATTGCTGTAGTTGTATGGGTCTTTCCTGTGTCCTCTGTTGTTGTTGTTCTTCTTTTTTTTTTTGTACTGGGGATTGAACTCATGACCTGAGGCTTGCCAGGCAAGCACTTATGCCACTAAGCTAAATCTCCAGCCTGAATCCTCTGGTATATTCCATACATACATTTTTTAATGCTGTACCATGCTTTTTTTTGTTTCTATGTCTTTATAGTATATTTTGAAACTGGAAAATGTGATGCTATGAACATCGTTTTATTTTTGCTTAGGGTTTCTTGAGCTATTCTCGATTCAATATGAATTTTAGGATTCTGTGAAGAATGTTGATATTTTTTTGAACTGCATTCAATCTATAGACCACTTTTGGTGATGTGACCATTTGAACAATATTCTGATCCATGAACAAGGGAACTATTTTCTCTTTTTATTATTTTCATTAGTGCATAATTGCCATATGTAATGATAACATTCATCATTGGGAATTTGTGCCTGTACCCTCCCCATTTACAAAAGTGTGTTTACATCATTGTCCTTCCATTCTTTTTTTCCTTTTCCTTTCCTTCTCCTCCACCTCCCTTGTCCTTGTTTCCTTCCCATTTGGACAAGTTCTTTCTACTTATCAATTATCTAGCCTCCATTTTGCTCCGTATTTACCCTCTGGGTTCCTCACACATTAGAAACAATACAATATTTAAACTCGTGTGCCTGAGTTATTTCACCTATATTTATGCTCTTGGGGTATATCTAGTTACCTGAAAATGTCTCAAGTTTATCTTTCTCCATTGTATATAAATACCCCATTTTTTTTTATCCATTCATCTGTTGATTGGCATATGGGCTGTTTCCAAGATTTAGCTGTTACAAACTGTGCTGCTATAAACATGCATACACATATTCACTGTGGAATGCTGCTTTCCACTCTTTGGGGAAGATAGGAAGAATATCTGGGTCAAATGGAACTTCTAGTTTTAGCTTTCTGAGCAATCTTCATAATGATTTCCATGGCAGTTTTACTAATTTGCGCATCCACCAATCATTGGGAAGGGTTCTTTTTTTCTCCATGCCTTGCTTTCATTTGTACTTGGTTGATTTCTTGTTGATAGCCATTTTTTCTAGAGTGAGATGTAAATCTCAATTTTTTTGACTTTTTGAGTGTTTTACTTTTCTTTTACATTATTATATTTTAGAGTAAACAAATTCTCAGTATTTTAATCTGCAATTCTTGAGTGAGCAATGACATTGAACAATTTTTCATACATTTGCCGTTTGTACGCCTTCATCTGAGAAGTTGACTCATAGATGCTCATTCATTTCTTCATCTGAGAAGTGTATTCATTTGAGATGTCCATGTTTTACTTGGGTCTTTCAATTTGGAGGTCTGATTTCTTTGAGTTCTTTATATATTCTAGATATTAGTGTTGTGTCTGAGGAGTACGAGGTCAAATTTTTTCCTATTCTGTAGGATATTTTTCTATTGGTGGTTTCTTTTGCTGTGCAAAGCTTTTTAATTTGATATGATACTAGTTGTTGATTCTTTGTAATATTTCCTGTACAATTGGGGTTTTGTTTATAAAGTATTTCCCTGCTCTGTGTATTCCTAAATTCTACGTATTCTAACTTCCAGCAGATTATTTCCATTTTTATATTTAGATCTTTGATCCATCTCAATTTTATTTTAGTGTGTTGTAAGATATTGGTCTAGGTTTGATTTTTTGCATTTGGAAAGCCAGTTTTTCCAGCACTATTTATTAAAGAGGTTATTTTTCTTCCAGTGAAGGTGTTTGGATGTTGTGTCAAAGATAATGTGGCTAGGTGTTTGTGGAGTTGTATCTGCATCTTCCATTCTATCGCGTTGATCCTCAGGTCTGTTTTTTGCTAGTTTTTTTTTTTTTAATCACTGTAGCTTTGTTGTATAACTTAAAATCAAGGATTGTGATGCATGCTATCTTGCCATTTGTTGCCCAGGGTTGCTTTTTCTATTCTGTCTATTTTCATTCTGTATAACTTTTAGGATTATTTTTTCTAGTTCTGTGAGGTATACTATTGGTATTTTGAGTGAGATTGCATTAAATCTGCATAACAGTTTTGGAAGTGTGGCCATTTTTACTATATTTATTCTGTCTATCTAGGAAGAGAGGGATACCTTTTCTTCCTTTGATATCTTATTCAAGCTCCTTTTTCAAGATACTGTACTTTTTAATGTATAGGTCTTTCATTTATTTCATTAGATTGATTCCTAAGTATTTCATTTTTCTAGATGCTATTGGGAAAGGTGGTGTTTCCTTAATTTCTCTCTCAGTGAATTTGTTTTTTGTGTATAGTAATGCTATTGATTTTTGAGTGTTGACTTTATCATCTGTTACTCCGCTGTATTTGGTTATTCTAGGAATGTTTTGGTGGAAGTTGTAGGAGTTTTCTAAATAGAGTATCAGGTCATTAGCAAATAATAAAATCATTGTCTGCCTTTACTATCAATATTTCTTTTATTTCTTAAAACATTAGTGCTCTGGCTAATGTTTCCAGAGCTATATGGAGCAGGCATTGTAATAGTGGGCATCTTTGTCTTGTCACTGATTTTAGGAGGAAGTTTTTCAATTTTTGACCATTTAGTATGATGTTGGCTGTTGGTTTTCATAAATGGACTTTATCAAATTGAGATAAAGACTTTTTATTTCAATTTTCTGTAGGTTTTTTAAAATCATGAATGAATTTTAGTCAAACGCACTTTTTGTGTCTGTTGAAATGATCATGTGGTTTTTGTCCTTGGTTCTGTTAATGTGGTATATTACATTTATTGATTTTCATATTTTGAACCATCCCTGCATCTCCAGGATGAATCCTACTTGGTCTTAGTGTATAATCTTCTTATGATTTGCTGCATTCTGTTTGCCAGTATCTTTTTTTATATCCTTGACTTTTTTTTATTATAAAGAGAATAAAAATAAGGAAAATAAAACAGAATAAAACCAATCAAAACAAACCAGTGTAAGTGGTACGGGACTTCAAAACAAAATCAATACTAATTATCATAATGCCTCTTCTTGTCTTCAGAATAGCTGAAGACATAGTAAAAAACAGGAGTGTGGAATAGAAAAAATAAAAACAAAACAATGAATGCAATAAAGGACTTACAAACAAGCCATTAGTAAATCCAAAATGGCTATTATAATATATCTTGCTATCTTTGAAATAGCTGCTCATTCCATCGGATATAACAAAATCAAATAAAACAAAAAAGAAATGTAGGAGTAATAAAACCCAAAATGTGTAATTGCTACTGTAAAAAAGAGAGGAAAAGAAAGTGCTTTAAAGTAGGTAAGTGAGGAAAAGAGGTAAAGAGGAAAAGAAAGTAGGTAGTGATATAATTGCGTGTATGTTTAAGTGTGTAAGATGGATGACCATATTACTGTTTTTGTTAGATCATGGAGCAGAACTGTTAACAGTCTCACTGTTTGAATGTGTACTTTGTATGTTTTAAATTTGTAAGTTGAACAACTATTTCCAAGACGACAGTATGTAATTTATCAAGTAGTGATTTCTTAGTGTTTTTTTGTTCTTTTCTTTTTTCCCTTGGAATGCTGTATTGTTGCTACCCTTTTTTCTGTTTTGTTTTTTTCTCTTTAAATTCAAAAACAAAACAAAACAAAAAACCCAAAAAAGAATAGAACCCAACCAAACAAAACAATGAAAATGATACAAGACTTCAAAATGTTTGCTAGTATCTTATTGAGGATTTTGTGTGTATGTTCATTAGAGAGATTGGCCTTAACTCTTTCTTTGGTTGCATTCTTCTCCAGTTTTGGTATCGGGGTCATGCTTCATTCCAAGAATGAGTCTGGGAATATTGCTTCCCATTAAAGAGTTTGCATATTACTGGCATTAGACCTCCTCTAAAGTTCTTATAGAATTCAGCAGGGAATCCATCAGGACCTGAACTTTTCTCTGTTGGTAGATTTTTAAATTATATCTTCAATTTCATTGACTGATATTGGGTTATTTGGAATGTTTATATCTTCTTGCTTCGTTTGGCAACTTATTTATCTAGGAATTTTTGGTAACTTATGTATCTAGTCCTTTTTTTCCCTAAGTTTTCTATTTATTATAGGTTCCTAAAGTAGGTAGTGATGATTGTCTGGATTGCTGAAGGAGCTCTTGTGATTTTACCCTTTTCATTCCTAATTGCATGGACTTGGATCTTTTATTTCCTTTTTTTTCTGTTTTTTTTTTGAATAAGGTTGGCTAAAGTTTTGTTTACTTATTCTTTCAAAAAACCAGCTCTTTGATTTATTGATTCTTTGTTTTGTTTTTTTAAAGTGTCAATTGCATTAATTTCTGCTTTGATTTTTATAATTTCCTCCATGATACATGCTTTGCGTTTAACTTGCTCTTTTTCTAGAACTTTGAGTTTCCAGATTAGATTATTTATGTGAGCTTGCTTTGTTTTTCTGATGTCAGAATATACCACTATAAATTTCCCTCTTAGGACTGCTTTCACTGCATCTTGTAAGTGCAGCCATGTCATATTAGTATTATCTTTTAATTGTAGAAACTATCTGTTATGGCTTGTGTTTAGATTTCTACTCAAAGTTTCATTCAGTCATAGGGTGTTTTCAGAAGTGACTGGGTCTAGAGTGTGTGATGCTAGAATTGGTTCATGGCATAGTGCTAAGATCAGGGACACTAGGATTAAGAGTGTGAATCCGGCCCAGTCTAAGTAGCCTGGATCAAATATAAGGGGTAAAAAGAACTGGCTAATAAAAGTCAAAAACACTGGCCCTGAAGCAAGGCCAGCAGATTGCTGTAGCTGTTGGTTTCAAACAGGAGCCCAAAGAGAATTCTTTCTGTGGTCTGTTGGCCATTTCAGAACTTTGGAAATGGAATGGTCAACTCATCAGAAAGAAATAGCAGGTGAGTATGGCGGACTTTAGGGGGTCTGCAGGGGAGAGACCCTGGTGCCTCAGGACCTGCACCTTGCGGTTGACTCGGGGTGCCGGGAGAACAAGGAGCTCCTCCCCTCTCTGGGGGCCGCTGAGAGTGTGGAAACTTTTGGCAGCCCGAAGGAGAGAGACCCTGGCACATCAGGGCCTGCACAGTGTGGTTGACTAGGGGTGCCAGGAGAACAAGGAACTCTTCCCGTCTCTGGGGGGTGGCTGTGATCCTGCCTGTGTGTGGGCTGAGAATCAGGCATCTCAAGTCATCCTGTCCCCCATCCCGTGTCCCCCCTCCCCCTCCCTAGCAAGTGGGAGCCAGTGAACTACTCATCTTGTGAAAAGATTGGCTATGTTATTTAGAATGAGCTCTCCATATGCAAAGATAAGGACAACCATTTGGAAGAAAACAAGAGACAATATGACAGATAGTGAAGATCTCTGGTTGTCTAGCTTTGAAATTTATGCTTTCTTATGTCCCATTCTGTTCTATTTTGTTGTGTTTAATTTTACTCCTTTTTAAAATAAAATAAAATAAAAGTCAAAAACAAGCAAAACAAAACAAAAAACCTGGACCAATCTTCCTATTTTTGGAGGTATTTACAATGGAGTCAATATTAGAACACTGCTTGATGTGAGGAAGATTGAACTCTTTAAATTCAGAGTTATAAGCATATGTGCAGGTCAGGCAAACTGTTTAGTGAGCTGATAGGCTGAGCATCATAAATGATTGCTAAGGTAAAGTCGTCAGTGTTAGGGCTTGATCTGTACCTCAATTTTCTTGTACTTGGGGATGAGGATTTAGATAGTATTGCAGCTGCCCACCAAACCTCTTCCATGCCTTGCCTGTGAACTTGTCTGGATTGTGGTCACGGTCCTCAGCCTGTGCTTTTGGAGGTGTGTCTTGCAAGTGTCTGCACTGCATCATGTATTCTGATATTTTCAGTGACTCTGAGCATGGCAGAGGTGGTTGGGCATCCAGGATCTATGCTGGGATGATAAGCCAGGGGCTCCCAGATTTCAGACCTTCACAACCATGAAACCTCATGGGGCTGGAGTTTTATGCTGACATAATGTTCAAAATGTTTTCTTTTGAATTTTCCTCTGGCTGTCTTAATGTGCTTCTTGCCTCTTGGCTGGACTTTACATGGCTCAGAAACCACGGCTGGGACTTTTCAGAGCTTGGAGGTCAGTTTTCCTGAAGCAGTGTTTCTTCCCAATAAACTCACCCTGTGTCACAGTCACTCTTCTCCTGTACCTAAGATGACTTAGGGAGGGTCTTCTGCTTCCTTGAAGAGAAGTGACTTTTGTCCCTTATAAAAATATAAAAAATGTGGGAGTTTCTGTTCCCATGCTCCACCTCCCAAGGCAATAGGTGTCTCCCCATCCTGGTTCACTATTTCCTGTGCAGTTTATCAAGGCAAAGAGAGCTTCTAAAATGGCTCCCTATCCTGGCATCATCTAAATACTCTAGGAAATGCTTGAAATTATTTTTGCTACATTTAATCATTTGGAAGAACTCAGGTCACCCTTCTTCTCAGCTGCATATCTGTTCTATAGTGGAGTGTACATTTCCTTTTGAATTTCAACGCAATATTCTACATGATACTGAGTTTGCATTCTTAAGAGTATACTTAGATTTTTTGCTTTCTTCCCTACAGATGGGGAGACTACCTTCCTCCACTGAGTTACCATATACTAATTATTGGTGTAATATTTCTATTTTTAACATATTGTTTGAAATACCAATATTCTGGCTTTTGCCTGTTATTAGTTTGTAATGGTCCCTCTAGTTCATTGTGCATTCTGCACACCTGTTCGGATGAACATGCTAGAAGAGCTTGCATTATGCCTTGTGTCTAGCGGGTGGTATCTAGATGATGTCTAGATGGTTGTGTCTAGCCTCATGTAGCCATAAGTGGCGTTTTTCAGAGGTGGCTGGATCTAGAGTGTGTGGTGCTGGGATAAATAGTGAATGATTACTAAATTAGTCCACTGGTTGAGTTGGCATAGTTCTGGGTTTGGATAATGGGAAGACGCACCATGGGTGTGAGTGCTGCCCACCTGAGGGCATGTAGCCTGAATAGAATATAAGGGACCAAAAGGGCTGCTGTCATTGCTTTCTGTGGTCACTTCTTTACTACTTCACTGCTTTGCTGTCTTCTGCCTGCCATGAACTGTTTCTCCTCTGCCATGTCACTCTACCTCAGAACCAGCCAACTATCGACTGAAACCTCTGCAAACTGTGAGCCAAATAAACCTCTCCTCCTTTAACTTTGGGTGTCAGGCATTTTGTCTCAGCAATGAAAAGAGTAAAACAGCTATGAGTGCTGTTGTCTCTAGTTTGCCATGATTCTGCTTCCTTGAGAAGGAAAGTTTGAGAGAGGAAGAGAGAGAATGCAGAATATTGTTGGAATCCTTTTAATACACAGGCTTTTAGCAACTACTGATTTTCCCAGGACTTTGACCTCTACACCATCATCTTGTCTTTGGCTATGAGGAAAAGAAAAAAGGGACCTCCTGATGTGAGGAACATCAGGGGAGTGTCTCTCTCCACTATGCCTCAGGGACATGTGGTTAGGACTACATGAAAGGATATTCTAATGAGCTATCCATTATCTCCTCTTCTGTCTCTGTCTCTTTCTTTCTCTCTTTCCTTTTATTGAGACAGGGTCTCACATGTAATGAAGCCTAGCCTTGGACTTGCTTATGTAGGCTGGGCTGGCCACAATTTCACAGCAATCTTCCTGCTTCAGTCTCCAGAGTGATGAGACTAAACGTGTGCATCACTGTGCCTGGCTGTCCACTACCTTTATTGGCTAAAGTCTAGTGCTAATCTTGGAAAGAACTTCAGTTGAAATCAAGTATTATGGCCTGTGATTTCAGGCTGTGTCATTCTAGCAGGAGCAACTAACAAACAAACACATGATGTATATAACAAGCACCAAGTCTTTTGAGTTCCACCCGCGTTGTGCAAAAGCTTTGGATGTTCAGTGACCAAGATAGCTTTATGGCTGTGTGGAGGTCTGCATTTGAGTTGTGGGCTTTGAGCAGGCACTATAGGTTGAGGACTTGGATTGAGAAAAGGCAGGAAGGCTGGAAAGTACTTTCCATAGTGGTGAGCAGTTAGTAAAGAGTTCCTGTGAGCATGGATTCTGAACCTGACATGGTAGACTAGTGAGATGATGGGGGCTCTGGGGACACCTGGTTTGGGAGATGGAGGATAATAGAGCACTTGGCTCTTTGCTTATTTACTTTAGGAGTTATCTCAGCATCCCTCAGATTTGTTTCTTATCACCTGCTTACCCTCCACAACCCCCAATCTATATTTGTGATTTGCTAATGCTTAGAAAGTCATCAGGTTTTCACTTGACTTACTAGTGCCTTTAATTATCCTTTTGAAGAGCTGAATTGCTCTGGGTTTTAACACATCTATTAAAAAACAGTGATTTCTTAGTGATAGCTTGAGCAAAAATTTCAGGGACATTTCAGTGATGTAAGTGTGCTCAAGGATGAGAATCACAAATTAAGGAAAAGTTGGAGCTCTTGAAAGTCCTCCAGGTGAATCTACTTAGTTCATAGGGGTAGAGAAGTCTTGGCATAAGTTGTGTGCACATTCAAGAGCCCGTACAGAATGCTCGTATCTCCTGACTCCAAATCCAGCTGGAAGCTTTTTAAAGTATATCGTGGAAGTAGAGTAGCATAGTTGCTGACATTTTAGAAGTTGAGAAACTTGAAATTTCATCTTGATTCTCAACCACATACTTGCCTGTTTGGGAAGGGTACCAAGCCTCAGTTTGCCCAGATGTAAGGAAGCCAACTTGGGCTTTGCAGAAAACAAAAAAGCATGTGTGGTCTCTGGGTGTCTCAGTCTCAGGAGCAGCCTGATGTGTGGGCCATCCCATCATTGGGGTCTTCTAACTATTGGTGTCCATTTCCTCATCACGATCTACCAACATGACTTGCAGGCCTAGTAGCTTTGGGGTAAAGACATAGATGAGTTACCAAGATGGGTCATGATGGTCATTAAGACCATGGCTTGAGTGATATCCTCTGTTTTGAGCCAATTGATGGATGATGGGGCCAGGAGTGTGATATAAGAGTCTACTTGGGAAGGTGCCAGTGGGCTTATTTGATAGAGGCACCTATTAAGCCATACACTGAGGGTCCATTTTCAATATGGCACAGATCTTTCAAATTACTTTCCCTGGACACCAGACAGGGGGCAGGCTTATGGAGTAATTGTATAGCCGAGGTAACTCTCACCTTCTGCCAAGCTGTATCCTTTTTATTGGCCTCTGTTCCTTGCCCTTTAAAGGAAGAGGGCTTCCTTTTAGAGGCCTAGCAAATGTTATATTGCCTGGAGCTCTTGTATTCCCTGCCAGTCTGTTATAAATGGGAAAGGAAACACATGCTTCTCTTTACACACTTGTCTCTTGCATCCAGTGAAAGGGTAATTACTTGTAAATTGTGTGTGTGTGTGTATGTATGTGTGTGTGTGTGTGTATGAAAAACAAGTGGGACATTTTAAAGGCAGGACAGTGGGCTCAACAGCAGAAGTTGGTGGGGCTTCAGAATTCATTTCTGCCTCTGCAAAGAAAAGAACTCTGAGTATGCCTTTTTAGTGATCCAGCCTGTCCTGCAGCCTCAGGCTGTCATTCTGCAAACAGGGTGATGCGAGGAGCCCTGGAAGGATCCATAGGCAGGCAGATCTACCCTACATCATGCACCATGTGGCCTGATATTTTAATTTGTCTTCTGGATTAAATCTTATCATTTTCAAATTATCTAAACAGTCATGGAGAGGAGTGACAGTTTATCTCTGGGTTGGTGAACTGGTCACAGAGCCCTGGTTGAGGGATGTCAAGAGACCCTAATACTACTTCTAGCTTTGCCTCCATATTCCTGAATGATTCTGGGTACATCTATGTATCTCTCACTTGAGTCTCTTCATTTGCATGAAACAGTGAAATTTTATATGCAGGAATATCTTTCACTTTGTCTTCCAGGAACAGATGAGATTGTAGGTTAGCTGGAGTAGAAAGAGTTTTTGACCCCTTAGAAAAATGTTTATCTCAAACTTGAGCCACGTATCTTATTGGCCAGCCTCCCTTTTCTGTTCTGGGTCTATGGGGCAGGTCTCGTATGCCCACGTAGTTCTCGTAACACCAGCCTCATATATGGTTTTTAGCATCAACAGTCATGATAGTGTTGAGCGCTGTAATATGGCCACTGGGAACACAGTAGGGCACAAAGTTCCAGGGGCTCCCCTTCATGGAACTTTCTACTCTCTATGTGTGTGAGCCTGCATGTGTGAAAGAGTGAGAGCGAGAGACAGACAGACACAAAGAGACTTAGATACTTACAGAAAGGGTCAGTTCTAGGCCTTGGGTGCACCTCAGGCCAGCCCTACACTGGTACCAGTCTTCCCAAATAGCTTCTAGTACAATGAAGGCAAACCTCTTAGAGACAAGTGACCAAACCGTAACCCAAACCCACTTACCCACTTATCACAAAGTACCAATGTTGCAATTAGACCCGAATAGTGAAGTTTTAGTTTAGAAAAAACCCTCAACAACTCATATATTAATATCTTACATTTTAAGAGAAAAACAACACATGTGCCACTTGTTTGCCACTACCGCTCCATGCTTTGGGAAGTTTAGGAACTTCTATAAGACAGATATCAAGTTCCTTACAGGTCGTGTCACATTGCCAGGTACCTATTTAGAGGGTTGTCTTGGTTACTTTTCTCTCATTGCTGGGACAAAACACCCAAAATCAAGGAAGGAAAGGTTGATTTCTTACAGTTTTTGGAGATTTCTGTCCATAATCAGTTGGCCCAGAGCAAAAGGAGAGAACATACCTCTTCTCCTGGCTAATATTGTACACAGGCCACCCCCACCGCCATGGTGGGTGTAGCACTCACAAAATCTCCTTGCCCTCCTCTTGCACAGGATGGGGATGTTTACAAAGTAAGAACCCTGGCTCCCTGCTGAGCCTCTCAGTTAAACTTCTAAGTT
Source organism: Dolichotis patagonum (assembly GCA_004027295.1). Classification (NCBI taxonomy): domain Eukaryota; kingdom Metazoa; phylum Chordata; class Mammalia; order Rodentia; family Caviidae; genus Dolichotis; species Dolichotis patagonum. The sequence continues at coordinate 3,931 of PVJX010014448.1, read as the reverse complement.
GCTCAAGTTAACACAATGTATCAACCATAACAGGAATTAACTAAACTTTATTGGATAAATGGATGAATGTATAAGCAAATGAACACAAAGAAGGATGAATGGATAAGTAAATGGATGAAAGAGTATTCAGAACTAGTGATGATAATATAAAGAAAGTAATAATAACTTCATGGCAGGCAATTATGGAAACCATGTTTATTTTTTTTTCTAAAAATATGTCCAGTCAGTAAAAGATTACATATAAAAATGTACTAAGTACAATCATTAGCATTATATTACAGAAAAATAGTTGTTACAACTTTTTCCTCTGAATAAGATGGCACAGTGGATGGTCACAGTTGGTTTGGTTTACAAAGAGTGGCAAGAGTGGGTGACCAGTTGGCCCAGTTTCTCAGGCTGTTGAACTTGTAAAAATGGAAAGGTACAAGGTAAACTGGGATGGCTTGTCATGCAAGAGAATGAATAGCATCGGAACACTGGACACAGTTTGGCATTTAGGTAGAGATCACAGACATTTTTAAACTTCCCCATCATCTCTTTTCTCCTTCATTCTGAAGCAAAACTACTGGGTGCTATTACAGAGAGTGTTACTGCATTCAAAGAGTCTCATCAGTGGGTTTCATGTAATTTGGATTTGATCCATATGCCAAAGGACAATTCTAATCTAATTTCGAAGTGTGGAACCCTACTTCAGGGCTCCTGGATCCCAAAGAATACAGGCAAAGAGCAAAGACTGAAATTCATATCTCCGTTCTTTATTTTTTTTAACACCTCCTACCTGTCTCTATTAGTAATAGGCGGGAATTATGTGGGGAAAGGAAGGAGCCTGGGGCCCAAGTTTTGACTGATTTTCTCACGTATAAAAAACTCATATGCTTACTGCTCTCCCTGGTATGTTTCTATGCCCTCTGCCTCTATCTTCACATAGCATGCACAGAGTACCCACTGCTGGTTGATGCTGGCCTCATTACATGGCAGAAGCAGAGTGGGAAACACAGTGTATGTGTGGGCTCTAGCATGGTATTCCAAACGGCTAAGTCCAGATTTTCCAGGGAGTGGTCAACTCAACCTGCCCTTGGCCACGACATTGTTGAGCTCAGTTTGGGCATCTTTTCTGAAGTATCTTTACTCAAGTGAGAGGCTAATTCATGGTCGGTGGCTAATTACTCATGGGCTCAAATATTTGTCACACTTTCTGCCCAGTCTACAGGCATTAATGTGAGGAGCGGAGGGCTCAGGAACTCCTTGTCTTTAAAAGATTAAAGTACTGTGTTGCCTATGTTGTCCTGTTCTGATCTGCTCTGTTCTGCCCTCTTTTGTTTTATTCTCTTTAAAATAATAAAAAAAATAAGAATAGGTTATTGCTGCCCACCTAAGACCTTCTTGCTCTTAACACCCCATTAGAATTTTTTATTCTGTCATCCTTTTATTTAAAACTGTTTTGAGCTGTTGTACATTTTTGGTAAATAGGGACGTGAAGTATTTTTTCCTTATGAAGTAAGACTTCCCAGGACTCTCCTTAACTTAACTGAAGCATGGGTCAGTGTTATCCTGGTGGCAGTACCATAATTTTGGAGGAGCTAAACGAGTGTGGGGCTTAACACTAGCCCTACCCCTTAAGATGCCATTGTTTTGCCTGAGTTTCTCTAGCATATGGGTCTCTTCTGTGGGTCTATGTGCTAATATCTCCAGAACTTTGAGTTTTCCTGTTCTGTGAGCTGAATGAGGATGGGTAATTTTATTTTAAAATAAACAATTTGAGGGAGAGAGTACTTGTAACTGCTTGGATGATCCTGATTCCTTGTATGGTGACACATAGGCTGAGTTGTACATTAGTTACAACGGGGACCTCAGGTGCCCGAGTTCCCTTTAGCATGTGTGTTCTTCTAGCCTCTTACACTAGTTATGAATCTACAATCCTCAAAAGTGTCTGTGGCACTGAATTCAAACCTCGTTTTCATAGGTAGATGTGGTTTTTCTTTGGCTCAGAGATGATGCCCTCGTGTGCAGGTGTCTTCTGAGACTCAAGCTCCTGACACCGAGGGGTGAAGTGATGGAGTGACAAGCCCAGAAACTTCCTGAGATGCTGCCGCCTGGGCTGTTACACGTCCTGGATTCCCATGGCTAGCTCTATTGTGTTGCAGGCTTTAGTTATCTAGAAAGTGATGAGAATGTGTTTGGGCTAAAAAAATTTCAAAATGCAATGCGACAGAAACATAGTTTCCTATGAAAACTCCGTTGATAAGATGTGCTGCCTGGCAGCAAAAGAAAAACTGGAGGTCAACTGGTTTTTCAGTCTTTTTTTCTTTCTTTTTCGTTTTTGGTCAAACTCCTTGGAGCCAGTACTTGCTCTTAGGAAACCAAGTCTGATAGGGAGGAAAGAGCAAGGTTGGCAGATCCTTTCCTCTGTGGACAGGGAGGGTCCTGGGATGTCTGGGTCGGTGATTGAGAGGCCTTTTCGAGTGTGGGCGGTGGCTGCAGCCTGCTCATATGGTCAATGAACTCTGCGAGCGACGATGGCTGCCTCTGCTCAAGGGTCGGCGCACGTCGTTCTGACCCCTTGAGTCAGGAACCAGTGTCCTATGAGGCTCCAGGAGGTGCTGACCAGATGACAGTTTAGCTGAGGGGCTCCCCAAACATGGATCCTCCCTCCTGCCCTCTCTGCTGCCTCTCCGTCCGTGGAGCATCCGCTTGGGGGGGCCGCAGCTCTTGGGGGTGCTGGTTCGGAAGTCCTGCTGTGGGATGGGCGGCGCTGGCCGGTGGGGAGTCTGAGCCACGTCAGCCACAGGGGCAGGGCTCCGCTTGCTTCTCCAGCTCTGGATCTTCAGGGTTCTTTTATCCGCAGGCAGTTTGTCAATTTTCTCGGCTTTTGAGATCAGAGACTTCCCATAAGTTCCTTGGACAGACAAGAAGAAGTACCTGATGGGAAATAAAAGGATAAATTTAGAGTCTGTTTCTTTGTTGACTCCTTGAATTTCAGCATTAAATGGGGCCTCAGAATCTAATTCCTCACTCAGGGCAACATCCAGTCTGTTACACTCCTGAGCAATGGTTAGCAAATCTAACCCTGGGGGCTTTAGTATTTTTTTTTTTTTTATTTAAAAGAGAATAAAACAAAAGGGGGCAGTACAGAGATCAGAAGAGGACAACATAGGCAACACAGTACTTTACATTAAGTCAACTGGACGTCAACAGTATCTAACACCATATCTCTTACTCTGCTATCGTTGAGCATAGTTTCAATTACAATAATATCAAACATAACACAATAGTATAAAGTCATGCATATAGTGAAAGAATTCCAGGGCTTTCTGAACCGAATAACAGAATATGATCAATGGGTACTATAATATCTCATTTTTGATAAAAAAGAAAAAAATTTGTTTGAACTATCACACATATTCAAATTCCAATGAGACACAATGTGGTAGATAGAACCAATGGTAATAGAACAAAAAAAAAAAACCATGGTATGACTTCTAAGAAGGATAATATTAAATCAGCAATAGCTGTCATAATGTTTTCTTCAAAACAGCTGTTCATATCATCATGTATGATATAGTCAAACAAAACAGGATAACACCATTCCAACTGATGATTGAAAATTTTGAAAGACTTCGAAGCTATGAGATGGGGCCTCATGCTTACCATAAAGTCTTATATACTCTTATCAAATCTCATATTAGGGAGACTATATGGTATTTACCCTTGTGAGTTTGGTTTATTTCACTCAAGAGAATGGTCTCAAGTCGTGTCCATTTATTTATAAATATCTCGATGTGATCATTCTTTATAGCTGAGTAGTACTCCATTGTATAAAAATGCCACAACATTTTTATCCATTCCTCAGTTGATGGGCACTTAGGTTGTTTCCAAGATCTGGCTATTACAAATTGTGCTGCTATAAACATGGGTGCACATAAATCACTGT
>PVJX010014447.1:0-44817 GCA_004027295.1 Dolichotis patagonum | reverse complement strand
TGAAGAAAAAGAGACACTACAATACCCAGTGCTGATTCCATAATGTCATGATGTGAAGTCCAGCAAAACTATCACTTTTTGTTCAAAGTGATCTTAGCTTTCTTTGCCTTGTTTAAGTTCAACACACATTAAGGTATGGACAGCTGTTTTGAGGAGAATGAGAGACACTATGACAGCCATTCATGGCTTCCCTAATGTCCGGTCTTGAAGACCTGTAATGCCCTCCTCGTCCTGCTCAGATCAATTCCATACTAGGTTGTTTCATGTGAATTCCCTATACGTGACAATATGGACAACTATTTGGAAGAAAACAAGAGTCAATATGATAGAGAGTGAATATCTCCAATTGTCTAGCTTTGAAATTTTTGTCTGTTACATTGCTTTCTTGTGATCCTCTTTGCTCTGTTTTGTTGTGTTTAATTTTACCCTTTTGATATAATTGCATGTATATTTGAGTGGGTAAGATGGATAACCATATTACTATTTTTGTCAGATTGTGGAGCAGAACTGTTAACAGTCTCACTGTTTGAATGTCTATTTTACATGTTTTAACTTTGTAATTTGAACAACTATTTCCAAAAAGTCAGTATGTAATTTGTCAAGTAATAATTTCTTAGGTTTTATTGTTGTTGTACTTTTCCTTTTTTCCTTGGAATACTGTATTGTCGCTACCCTTTATTCTGTTTTATTTTGTTTTGTTTTTTTCTCTTTAAATAAAATTATTTTTAAAAAAAGAAAAAAACATAATTAAGCACCATTAGATCTTTGGAGGGGAGGCATCACTGCAGGAAATCTGAGTAGTTTGGAGATTTCCTTTTGAATTTAGCAAGAAACTCTCTTTTTTATAGTCCTCATCCCTTATAATGATGGTCTCTCTTTTTTAACCTTATATCAAATGTTCTGAAGAGATATTATTGTTTGCATCATTTGGTTAGAGAAATTAAAGAAAATCAGTTTTGCTTCTTTTCACCTTTGGGGTAAGAATTTCATCTCTGTCGCCATGGCTACTGAGACGGTAAGAACTTTCAAAGTGAGAATTTGGGGGATGAAGAGGCTCCAAGGTCAGAATGAAGGAGACCCATGATGAAGCACAGAATGCAGAGAAAATTCTATCAACAGTACTAAGGCACTAGAAGTCCTCAACCCTGTTCTCTCAGATGCCAGGAGATATCAGAATCCTCAAACATTTATTCAAAAAAGACGACCATGAGAACGAGGTTGCTGAAACCTGGTCTGGTGCGCCCTGACAGAAATCATTCAGTGGTCAGGTCATGGCATCAAATCTAGTTTCCACTTGTGCTGACCACTTGACCCTGACCCACCAGAGCCAGACCCAGGAAGAGCCTTGGCAAGCATCAGTTTAGCTCCGTCACCGTACACAAGGCTTCCAAGACAAGCTAGGAAGTACCAAGTGGGGACTTGGGGGGTCTAGGCAGGGACTAGCTGCACTGAAAGTCCTTTGTGTCTGTTGGATCCATGGGCAGGAGCCAAGTGGCCAAGAGCTGGGTGGAACCTCCAAGGACTGAGCTGCCAACAGAGGACCGCAGATCAATACATTTAGAAAGGAGACGTTCTCTTATATAAAAGAGTCGGCTTTCAGACAGAACTGCTTTGCCAAGTACAAAGCACAAGTATTTGAAGGGAAAAGTTCAAACGGCCTAGAGATGGCCATGTTTACACTAGTAACATTTCTTCATGATGGAAAATAGCAACTTGCTTACGTGCTCATCAATACTCAACCCATCCTCAGCCTTAACACAGCAAAACTCAGAGATCAAGTTGTTTTTGTTAGAGTCCACATTCTTGGGAAATAGTCAAGACTTATTATTTCTGAGGATTAGAACAAGTCAGATGGCTCTGTTTCTTCTTTTCTCCCCTTCCTTTTTCCTACTGTGGTATGAGAAGTGCTTAGTCATATTGGAGCTAGGACAAAGATCTAGCAATGATAACCACACTTGATAAACTAAATCAAGACGAAGCCGATAGTCTCCTCACAGGATTCTGGAAACCTGGAGAAGCCTCTTGAAGACAAAGCACAGGTGATTACACAGGATTTCTTCAGCTGTTCTTATGTGGGATTCTTGGTAAGCAGCCAGGGTAGGACTTGACCTCCGGCATTTTGTCTGTCTGGACAGGCAGGATGGCCACGTCCAGGTGACCTCACCTGTACAGAGCTCCCTGTGGGTCTGTGTTCCCCAGGTAGGTTGTACACATGAGCAGTGGACTGCAGATAGAAGGCTAAAGGAAGCACTGCTTGAAAAGCTGGGGCCATTCTTCACCCATCCCAGGAAAATCGAACCAGTTTGGTGTGGATGTATTTTCCTGTAGGACTCCTGACCTTGCCCCATCTTGTCAAGGCAGTGATGGCCACTCTAGCTGGCCCAGGTGACCCCCCATTCCAGGGCTGGGTTGGTGTGCCCGTTTCCCATATGGAGTTCTTCCCATGTGGAGTTCTTCACAGAATGCCACCTCCCCTCTGGTGTCAACTCTGCACTTCAGCGCTCGGTCCTCTTCTGTTTTAGTTTTGCACAGGCACTGGTTTACCCAATTTTTTTAGTTGTTGCTAAGTAGGTCCAACTACTGTATGGTGTTGTAATTTAGAATCTCCTTGCAGGGCCTTATCTCTGGGGTAAACAGAGCAATTTTGGAAAAAAAAAGAGAGAGAGAGAGAGAAACAGAGACAGAGACAGAGACAGACTGAGATGTTAGGGGAGAGCAGAGAAATCTTGGGCATAAGGGACCTCCTGTCACTTGCTTTCCCTCCAGGTAGTTACTACAAAGCTCATGAAGAATTTGGAAATGAAACCTGTCAAATTCAGGCCGCAGAGAATGAAATATGAGATGATTGAGCTGAATATCCTTTTTAAATCCTTGCTGTAATCTTTCTGAAATTCCCCTGCAGAGCCCACCTCTAGGAGACGCGCTGCGAGCCTGGGATTTTTCTACGTTGTCTGGTCACATAGAGAAGATTTTTCCACGGTAATGTGCAGATGTCCCTGCTCTAGTGTCTGTGGAAGTCTGCCTCAGAGCCTGGCCCTGAAGTTTCCCCAGGGTCTGGGATAGCAAACCTGTGATTCTCCAGTGTTTGAAGTGTCCGGTATTGAGGGGAGGGTCAGCAGGAAATGGCAAATGATCTCCTGGAGCTCGTGAGGAAGGTGGGGTGGGAAAGCGAATGATGTCACAAAAGGAAGAGGTGGGGAATACCAGAATAGTCCCCTGACCTTTCCTCTAATGGGCCACCATAATGTGAGGGAAAAAGAGGGAAAAAACAAAAGTTCAAGCTCCACTGGACAGGTTTATTTCAGAGCAAACCTGAGGACCACTGTGGCAGTAGAGACCGGAAAAGTAACTCTGGCACTGGCTGTGGGGTGTTGAGGGTGGGGAGTGCAGTGAGAGGGGGTTGTGACTGTCCACCGAGGGTGCCTTTCCAAGGACACAGCTGGGGAATGTGCAGGGAGCAGTGGTTGTTATCAGTGGCAGGACTGAATAATGCTATGAATTGATGTCAGTAGAGGGACTGAATAATATGAGTCACTAGGATAGCAGCTGTGCTGGGGCGGTTAGAGGGGTCTCTCCTCAGGGTGGCAGTGGTTGGCTTCCTGCAGTAGGAGCAGCCTTTGGGGCCTCCAACATGAAAACAGCCAGTAGAAGCCTCTACAGAGCTGCCATCCCAAGGGGACCTTTGGAACAGGCCCCATTTGGGAGCAGGGGGCATTCCTGAGCAAGGGTGCCTGGACAGAGGCACCCTCTGGGAGGAGTAAGGGTAGGCTGAGCTTTGAGCACTGGCTGTCCTGCACCTTTCTTCTCCCTGAGCTCCCTGCAGCCTTACTGGAATGTCCTGCTCAGGCTCACCTTTGCAAAGGCAGAGCTGTGCACCTTCGGGGTCAGAGAGCCAAGGGACCACCAGTGCTCCCATGGCCTCTCGGCGACAGTCTCTTAAGGGGAGGATGTATCCAGGACAGAGTAAAGGTCATTCAGTCCAGCCTCCCCTCCTTGTGTAGAAATGCTTAGTCTAGAGTCAACCTGGGCAGTCTTGCCTCAAGTTTGACTATTAAGGGAGCCAGCCCCTTTCTTCCAAAGTGCTGGGGACTTCTGGACCTGCCTTGAGGACCTGTAATAGTGAAGGGAAGGTCATTTTGGGGCATGTTGTCCAACTGCCTGATCTCAAGTCTGCTTTGGGCTGTCCTGGTCAAATGAACCTGAAACTGGGCTTAAGGACAGTCAGCAGCAGCCTGAGTCATCAGCAGCTGAGAGATTTATATAAAGGTCACCTTCTCTTGGCTTTCTTGTCGTCAATAGAGAAAGCAATTTCCGTATTAGATTCCTGTGACTGTTGTAACAAATTATCACAAACTTTGGAGGCTTATAACAACACTAATTTAACATCTCATAATTCTGGAGGTTAGAAGCCCAGTGTTTTAGGTGGATAACTTCAGGGTGTCTGTAGCAGTGCATTCCTTCTGGAGGCTTCAAGGTGGAGTCTGTTTCCTAGATATAGTACTTTGTAGAAGCTACCTGCATTCCTTGGCTTTTGACCACATCCTCCCTCTTTGAAGCACATTATTCCAAACTCTGCTTCCACTGTCACTTTCCTTTCTGTGCCTAATCCTCCATCATGTGTCTAATAAGGGCATTTGTGATTATATGCAGCAACCTACATAATTCCAGATAACTTTCCCATCTTAGACATCCTCAAAATCTCTTTTGCCAAGTAAGGTGACATAGTCACAGGTCCTGGGAGTTAGGGGATGGACATTTGGGGGGTATTATTATTCTCTCTTCCACAATCTCTTTTTAAACTGCTCTCCTCAACCTGGTCCATTTCCCAAAAATGGGAAACCAAGAGACCAGGAACATTTAAACCAAGAGATGAGACACCCTCTCCCAGCTACCTTAAGGCCTGTCTTCTGAGCTTTGGCTTCCATAAAGATCCAGCCTTTTCCTAGTGACTGGAAGTGGCTTGTCCTTCATAAAGAGTGAACTCCCTCCCTACAGCTGTCTCCCAGGCCATGGGGGAATCAAACAAAGCAGTAACCTGATACATGTACCAATTGCTTGTTTACACTGTTTGGTTCTTTACATTACCCACTGGAGCCCAAGAGTCTCTTGGCTAAAAAGTGATTTCACAACATTCATCAACCCTGAGAGTGGGGAAGGATGTCTTTTTATGTGTGCCAAGTGACCGACACACCTTAAGCCAGTATGTTGTGCCAAATCCTGGTGTGGATATGCCAGCTTTTTCTCTCTCTTACAGCATGCTGAGGCTTGGAGAGGACAAACTAATTTGCCCCAAGACAGGGAGATGTTAAGACTTCAGCCAGACTCACATCTGCACACTGCAGGCAAGGTTGTTTGAGAAAGGCTGTCAAACCGAGGACACAGAGGAGGAAGGGAAGGAGGAAGATGAGGGTGAGGGGAAAGACTAGTGACCACACTAGGAAAATTCATGAGATGCTGGCTGACAATGGAATGGAAGAGTTAAAATTGGGATTGTCCTACATACCTGATATAGTTCCTGCCAAGAAAGGAAGTCAGAAGCTAACTATAGATCAACGACCATCACTGCAAAAGCTTAGTCTGTTTCTGGGTTCTGCCACCTCTCCCTGTGGGTTATTTTCCACCACCCCTCTATCCCTGCAATGCCTAGTTTTGGAGAAATGCATGTCAAAATATGGGGAATTAGTTATTTTCCATTGTCCTTCCTGTCCCCTGAAATGCTTAGTATTGAAAGCTGGAAAGCAAAAGGAACAGCAAAAAACTAGGCAGCCACCCTTGGCCTAGTTCTGCAACTAGTTTTGGAGGAGAAACACATGGCCAAATATGGTGTACATGTGAGGAGTTTTGAGAAAATTTTAAAATAAGGGAAGAGGTAGGTGAATGCCTCCTGGTTTAGGAGAACAAGAAAAAGCTTGTGGGAGACACAAGGATTATACGCACCCATTTTCCCGGAAGGGGTGATGAGAACCCATGAAATGCTCAGGGCTGGCTGAGTTGGGTGGGGGCATCCTAACCTTTGTAGTTAGGACAGTCGGGGAGGCCTCTCTGTGGAGCAATGAAGCTGTCATCTGAGGGATTCGAAGGAGTTCATCATGCCAAGGAGAGTGAAATGAGCTAGGTGGAGAGTACACATGCGAGGTCCCAGAGGGAGAAGGAAAAACGAGTAAGTGAGCAGACCAATGTGATTAGTGTTGACTGAGGTCTCAGAGAGAGGCAAGGGGCAGGGTGGGTAGAGAGACAGGGTCTGAGTCATGGGGGTTTTTGTAAACCATGCAGAGGTCTGGTTTCACAAGCAATCGGATTAAGCAGGAGTAAAGAACAGAATTTATGTCTTGGAAAGACACTCCGGCTGCTCTGTAGAGTGTAGACAGAGGGCAAGGCAATGGAAGAGGCCAGAATGTGAATGACTATTAACAGCTCCAGACAGGAGATCTGGTAGCCTGCACTAGACTGGTGCCATGGGGGTGGAGAGAAGGTGTCAGATTCCAGGTGTTCTCTCAAGTAAAAGTCAGCACACTGATGAGGTGGATGTAAAGGAGTGAGGGAGAAAGGACTGGAACCACGCTGGCTCCTCCCTTTAGCCATGTGGACAGCTGTGGCAATTTTCTAAAATGAGAACACTGACCAAACAGAGGTCTGTTTCAGGCACATAGAGCTGTATGCTTCCTCTGTGTACCAGAGTGTTTTGGTTATTTTCTCTTGTTGCTGAGATAAAATACAACACCCAAAGTTAAGGAAGCAAAGATTTATTTAGCTCACAGTTTGTGGAGGTTTCAGTCCATAATCAGCTGGTTCTAAGACAGGGTGGCTCATGGCAGACAGCAACAGTTCATGGTGGTGGAAAACAGCATAAGCAACAAGAGCTAAAGGGAAGAAGCACAGAGAGAAGACTCTGTCCCTTATACTGTATGTAGGCCACACCCACTTGGGTGTAGCACTCACATTCATAATCCTAGCATTGGACCACAAACTCTAGAAGGTCACAAACTCTAGAAGCCCACCTCCATGACTACTTGAGGCTTTGCGGGGATATCCAAACTGGAACCATAACACAGAGCAAGTAGGCCAGTGAGTCTATCCTTTGGGAGCTCAGAGGGAGCCATGAGGGAGAAAGGTTGATGTGGGCATCATTAGCACAAAGATGCTGTGGACAGCCTGGGAAGGATGGGCTCATGTAGAAGAGAAGGCAGGAGGTTTGGGCCCAAGCCTGACTTCTGGAGACCAGGCAGAGGTGGAGGAGCCTGAGAAGGTGCAGCAGCAGCTGCTTCTCTCCCCACACATTTGTGGAGCCCCAGGCTCTGCTCCACATGACACAAGTCTGGGATACTCTGAAGTGGGACACGGGTCTGAGCACATGCAGGGGGCACTTGTAGGAGCCCACAGTTACAAAATAGTGTGACAAATATTTATAGAGATGGGCCTGAGAGAAGGAATTGGAAGAAATGTCTACCATTCTTGGTCCCAGATGCTGGGGTATGACCTAGTTTGTGGCCTCAGAATGTGCACAGCAAAGATGTAGAGGTGAAGTCCCATTCCCAGAAGTGACTTCTCTTGAGACTCCCCAAGTTCCCTCAAGCCTGGGTCCACCTCTTTCCCTGCTCCCTTCCCTGGCACCCTGGCCCACCTCAAAGCCTGCAGTTTCTCCTGTATGGCAGGGTCCCTTCCCTACAGATCCACCTGGCCGGCCAACCAGGCACTGCCCTGCTCATCCTCTTTCACTCCCTCTTGTCCCTGTCCCCAGGCCCACCAGGGCCCTTCCCTTCCCCCATGCACTAGCTTCCTCAAGAAGAGAACTGTCTTCTAAAACCAGGATTAATGTGACAGCGAAATAAACACAGTCTGGATCCTTGCCCTTCATCAAGGCGGGATATTTTCTCAAAAACGATTGCTTCATTTCCTGCTGTTGAGAAATTGAGCATGTTGGTATTTGAGAGGCCCTGAAAATGGAGAAAGGTGCCCATGGAGAAGCCAGTTAACCCCCTCTTGCCTGCCCCCGAGGGCCGCCACCCTCCCTCCTCTGCTGGCAGGGAGCTGGGCTGCACCTTAGCAGGTCTGCTAAGGCCTGGCTCACGGTGCCTGTGGCTGTGCTCTGTCCCCAGGTTCAGTTCAGGAATCTGCTCCAAGCTCTCTCTCCATCCTCACCATGTGCCCTTCCCACCTCTGCTCCTGCCTGGACACGCTCTGGGGCTCACGATGGCTCTCGGCCTCCTGCCTCTAAGCCAGAGGTCATGATGGCTGTGTTCTCTGTGGCAGTGAGCCTGAACCTCCTTCGGGCTCCTGGCGATTGTGGCACCCTGTGGGCTCAGGTCCCTATGGATTACCCAGTCAAACATCCTTCCTTCCTTGGAATGTGTTTGAGGTGTTCCTTTTCATTTCATCTAGAATTATGATACTCCGTGAGCATCCCTTCTCCTTCTCCTGCGTTCTACACACTTCGGAAGATCAAGCCTTGAGTTTGTTTCACACCTCATTTGTCTTCCTCTACTGCCTCAGCCAACAGCTTTGACCTGAGGAGTTTGGACTGGAGTTTACCCAGGAGATGCAGCACAGGGGGTATTGTATTGACTCTGTGAAAATGCCTCTGTAAGAGCTGAGAGCAGGGGGAACAGTACATTCATTCATTAAACAAACACTTTTTAAGTATCTGCTTTATACCAGAAACAGATACATAACAGTAAACCAGACCGATGATGCTCTGCTCCCGAGGTGATTCTCTTCTAGAACTGAGAGCGGGAACGAGGAAAACACTGTGTGGCAGTAAGTACCACGATACAAACTAAACCAGGGTGATGCGACAGAGTACCAAGAGGGGGCCAAAAGGGCTCTCTGAAGAAGCGACCCCAAGGCTGAGCCTCGGGGCCCATGGGAGTAGTGCAGAGGCAGAGGAGTCGTCCAAGGAAGAGAAGAGACCTCCGAAACCGCGGTCAGGGAAAGCACTTTTCCCGTCTGTAAAGCACCGAACCTTCACCAGTGGAGACTGCATAATACAGCAAGCCATGCACAGGGGAGAGGGGAGCACAGAGATGGAGAGTTCTGAGTGAGTGGTGGGTCCCCAAGGACCTTCCTCAGCCTCGCCTCTTTGCCACCTTGCCCTTCTCCTCCCCTCATCCTTTTCTCATCTTTCTCTTTTCCTCCTGCCACCATTTCTCACTGTCTCTCCCCTTCACATTCCTTTCAAGTCACATCATCTCAAGTGCCCTGAATTTGCAAGATATATTTTAGAAACATGGCTCATGTTTACTTTATATAGCTTTTATCTTGCTTTGAAAACCAGGTGTTTTTCATGGTTTATAGATGTCTCTTAATTAAAAAGAAACGGCAGCATCGCACAGAATTTAATTTTATACGCTGATGTTGTCCTCAGATGATTATGTTTTTCCACTGAAGTCAATGCCCCTTAATAGAAAATGGCTCCCACAGGTAGATTAAGGGATTAGAAAGAGATTTTCTCAAGGCCTTTGGGGCTTGGTGCGCCTGGAGAAGATTTCTGCAAAAACTGGCTGAGGAGGTTTGGAGGCTCCCCAAAGGCCAGGGACCTCTGAGGCACACTGGGGATGCTCTGGTGTCATGTTCCCCTGCTGGCTGGCTTTGGCTTCATGGCTGCCTCTGCACAGGTGGCCCAAGGTGGCCAGGAGATCAAGGAAGTCCTGCTGGGGTCAGCTGGTCGAGATCGAGCTCTTAAGGAAGCTGTAGAGACAGGTCCTGGTATAAGGTGCAACAGGAGACTTCTGTCCCCACTGTTTCAGGTCCTCGTGCTTGGTCAAGAAAGAACAGGTTGCTCTGGTAGTGGGGAGGGGGCATCAGGTGGAGGAGGAAGTTGCCCAGCCCTGCTCACCACTTATCCAGCTCAAGGCTCATTCTGAAAGGGTCGCCTGGCTGGGGACGCATGAGGAAGATAAATAATACATGGTGCCCAAGGGAGGATCAGGGTCTCCCTTGCTTTCCTGAGAAGATGCACTCAATGATTGGCAGTGGCTGCCTGTGGCCAGTAGGTCATCCAATCCAACCTGCCGCCAGGTCAGAAGGACTTGCTCAGGGTCATACGGGGAGGCAAGGGAAAGGCTGAGTGAACTTCCCTCCTCAGCAAGCAGCCTTTGAGTCCAGGTGACCCAGGAGGACTGTGGAGAGTGGGCTTCTTCACCAGGCGCTGGGAATGAAGCCCTGTGCCGGCTCATGTTATGGGCCCATATCCTGTCCTGCTCAAAGCCTGCCTTTCAGGGAGGGACACTGAGTGACCGAGGCCCAGCCTGTGCACCAGGCGTGCCCAGGACTTAGTCGTGGATGCCCATGAGCCTCTGGAGATGTATTGAAGCCAGCTTCAAACATGCACGGCTCGGTGATTTCTGCCCCCGGGAGGCCCAGAAGAGCTCTATGAACTACCAGGAAAGAGCTCAGGGAAAACAGGACCACCGGCCAGTGGGTCTCAGTTTTCAGGGTGGGCTGGCTCCTTGATGCCCAAACTGTTCTGCTCCAGAAGGATGTCAAAGCCAAGTAGGCATCAGGGCAGGGGTGATGGCACTTGTCCTTTCCTTTTCCCTTAGATGTCTCCCCACCCCAGGTAGTCCCTTTAGTGTCCTTCTACGGAGTGTGGTCCCCAAGTAATGGCGGGGCTGAGGGGTGGGAGGGGTTGGAGGGGGCCCACAGCTAAGCCTGGGCTTCTGGCTGCCTGGTTTCGTTCGTTTATTATTGGCCTGGGTGACAGCTGGGAATGGCAAGGACACACTGGAAGAGGGAATTGGGCAGAGCTGAGACCATCCTAAGCTCCTAAGATCTCCTATGCCATCTGAGGGGGGCCAAGGAGGCCAGGAGAATGACTGGAATGTCCATGTGTACTCCCTTCCCCATGCCCACTCCGAGCAAAATAAGATGGGGCCCAAAAGAAATGTGGCCTAGGCCTCTGAAGGGGTGTACTCTCCCTCAGACGCGTTTGGAAAACATTTGTGGCTGGAATCCCTGAGCGAATTAAGAGGGATCTAGCTATCTTCTCTCTGCATCAATCTGTGGACATGGAGGAATGGGCTTTACTTGCAGCCAGTGATAGCAGAGGGAGCCTGAAAAGCATTTGTTAGCAGTAAATCCACCCTGGACCAGGAGGGGGCTTCCGGGGAAGGTGATCAGGAGAGCAAAGTGAAGAACAAAGAGAGCGGGAACCTTTTACCACGTCCACCTCTGAGAACCTTCCAGGGATGGCTCTGTCTGAAACGCTT
This sequence comes from Dolichotis patagonum, assembly GCA_004027295.1. Classification (NCBI taxonomy): domain Eukaryota; kingdom Metazoa; phylum Chordata; class Mammalia; order Rodentia; family Caviidae; genus Dolichotis; species Dolichotis patagonum. Next base: position 33,613 of record PVJX010014447.1, on the reverse strand, counting down.
TGCCACGTTTACCATCTGCATCTGTGACAGTGCTGCTCCTTCAGCCAGGTACCCTCCTAGATCTCCCAAATACAGCGACCTCAGATTGTAGTGTCAAGGGACATGTATATCTCTTCTATGTGACAGCCTTACAACGTAGGATGGTGACGATCTGAGGCTGTCACTTCATGGGATTGGGGTAAGGATCTGGGCAGAGGGAGGGGTACAGAGAGCTGGTTTACTGAGCCTGACTCCCCTGGAGATCTAGGGGAATCAGGCTAGATTCCCTTCCAGTGGGAGGACCAGTGGGAAGGGTCCAGGGGGACCCTTCCAGTGGGAGGAAGTAAGAGACAGTGGTGCCAGATGAGCCAATTTCCCAGGAGGCTCTGAGCTGGCTGTGGGGCCTTCAACCATCCGGCATACTCCAACGCCCTCTGGAAAATGTGCACATGTCTGGTATCTACTTCAGCCCTCTTCAGGTCCTCTTGGGAGGGACAGATGAACAAGATAACCAGCAACCTCCATGACTTTCTGTCAAACAGGGGATCTTTCTTGAGAAACGCAGAGGTGCTGAGTTTGAACAACACTTTCAACACTGAGACCCATTCAGAAGGGAACGAGAGTATCTTCTGCCTGGGGTGGGATAAAGAGTTTCAGCTTCCAAACTACTCATGGGAAAGTAGAGCAGGAAATTGTCCTGCAGCCACCACACTGAATCAGCTACAAGTCATTAGAATGAAAGACAGAAAGGAGAGAGAGAGAGAGAGAGAGAGAGAGAGAGAGAGAGAGAGAGAGAGAGTGTCAAGCCAAGATGGCTTTACTAGTGACTACTACCAAATGTTTAAGGAACAGATAAGTCCTTCAGACACAACTCTCAGCAAGTGAAAGGAGAACCTCCCAGCTCATTTTATGAGGTTAGAAGAACCTTAATGGTGTAGATCATTTTTTCATAGGTCAGGGTGGCATCTGATGTAACAAGGACATCATCAAGTGTGAGAAAGAAAGCATGGAACCCTGTCTCACTCATTAGTATGTGAATGCAAAAATGAGAAAGAAAATTTGACAACAAGCAATGATGATAATACAGCATGACCAAGTTGGACTAATCCTAAGAATGAAAGACGACTGTGACAGAAAAAATGGATTAAATGTAATTTACTATGAATAAAAACCATTTGCCAACATTCACATCCATGCTTTTAAAAACTTGTAGCAAACTAGGTGAAGAAGGAACCTTCTTTAGGCTTACAAAACCCCTAATATGTAGTATATTTAATGCTGAAATAGTGGAAAATTGCCTCTCAGATGAGAACAAGAAAAATAAGCAGCATCATTAACTTTTTTTACCATTGTATTAGAGTTCTTAATGTAGTTGACAAGAAAAATAAAAAGTATGCAATTTGAAGTACAAGAAACAAAACTTATTTTTGCAGATGATATAGGTGTCTACAGAGAACAATTGGCAGTATAAACAGAATAATTGTCCAAATTAATAGCAGGGCCTCAAAAGTTGTTGGACACAACACCAACATACAAAAGTCAGTAACAATAATAAGATAGAAACTGTAATTTTTACAAAGGATAAACTTTATACTATTAACCAAAAATAGACCTTGGCATAAGTCTAATGAAAGATGTGCAAGATTTTGAAGAATATTATAAAGTTTTATTAAAATATATTTAAGAAGATAACCACACAAAGAAATGCAGCATGATTTTAGGTAAAAAAAAATCACCAAAATGCCAGTTCTCATCCAAACTGACTTGTAGATACAATGCAATTCTACTCAAAACTTGAACAAAATTTTTAATAAAATTTATCATTATTATTTTAATATATACATGGAAAAGTAAGAACTAAGACTACCCACAATAGTCCTTAACTCAGAACATGTTTGCTCTCCTAGATGTTAAGGCTTTTTATAAAGTTTTAGTAACTAAGATAGTGAATTACTGAAACAATGAAAGAAAAGAAGACCAGTGGAACAGAAAATAACCATGCAGACACAGACAATGACTTTGCCTCAGTGGTGGCATTACAGAAGCAAAAGCAGGAAAATGATAGATTTTTCACCAAATGGTACTGGGACAACTGGTAACTCATGCAGGCAAAGACAAAATAAAATTCAGCCCTGCCCTGTGACATATTCAAATGTCAATTTCAGAAAGATTAAAGGCATAAAGGAGGAGGGAACAACCTAAAAAACATTTAGAAGACAATACAGAAAAATATCTTTTGATGTTAGACTAGGGAATTAGATTTCTCAAGTCACAGAAAGTGCAAATCATAATTATAAGATTGGGAAATTTGATTATATTAAAAGGCACCTGAAGAGAACTAAAATTCCAGCCTCAAATCAGAAAATATACTCAATCCTGCAGCCATCAAACAATTTGTGATTAGAATATGTAAAGTGCACCCATTTTTCATTAAGAAAAGACCACCTAGTAGAAAAGTAATTGGAATTCTCAATTTTCCCTGGGATTAGAATATATGAACTCTGACCCCAAGAGGACAGGTTTTTATATTTGGCACCCAACATATGGCCTGAATTTAAGACCTCCTCTCAATGACCACCTGTCCCCTAGGGATCTGGTGTTTACACTTTCCAATCCCAGGGAAAAGTAATTGGAATTGTGAGTAAATTCCAATCGACCATTTCCAATGCAACCTACAGTGAGAAAAAAGAGATAGAGTCATATCTGCAATTGTGGGGAGCCAAGGGGTTCTAAATCCAGTCCAGAACTAAGGCCACGACTCATGGCCAAACTAGGGTTTCAGTAATTCGTAAAGAGGATAGTGGCTCAGGGTTGAGTGACTGTGAGATTGGCAGGACCTACAAAACTCTGCAGAGCCAATCAGGGGGTTCAAGCACCCTAACATCAGCTCTGCACGTATCAGTAAACAGGAGAAGAGTAAAGGTGAATTAGAGTACAGGGGAGCTGTGTTGGTGGTCTTCTACAGATGAAGTGCACAATGGACTATTCACAAAAGAACAAACACATATGATTTAGAAAGAGTGTTGAAGCTAGCGAGAAATTAAACTGTAGGGAGATGCCAACTCACTCCTTACACTGGCCAAAGAATGGGGTGGCAGTGATGAGTGGAGAGCAACGAGAATCCTGCTGATGGGCGGGGAACTTGCACCGCCATGGTAGGAAAACACCTTGTACCTGGCAAAGTGGAACATAGTCCTGCCCTGCACCCCACTGGTTCCCTCCTGAACAAATTCTCCACAGATGCCCTAGGAGACAGCGTGTTCATAGCAGTATTATCTGGTTTTGCCTCTAATTGGAAACCAGCCAGATACTCACTGACACAGGGACTGTGTCCACCGTGACACACTCATTCGATGGGACACAGTGTGGATGAGTTAGAGCACAGAGAAGGAGCTGCTGAAAGTACTGTGCAATGTGATTCATTTACATAACTTTCCACACAGGATATATTAAGCAATACCCACATTTAGAAACACGCTCTTAGTTGATAAAACTACAAACAGAACAAGGGAATGGGAGCTGGAGAGGTGCGGAACCAGGGAGGGCGCAGCAGACGCTCTCAAAGTGCTGGAGGTGTTCTGTGGATTTCTCTGGGTTACAGATTCATGGAAAACCCTGCATGTAGTTATCTGAGATACTCTTTTGTATATATGATATATTTAATAATCGAAACAAAATGAAAACAAGCGTTTCGGCTCTAGGTGGAGTAGGTGGCAAGCCCTCCAGCAGGGTGGGGCCCTCGTGTGACCGGTGGGTGGGGGTGGCAGCCAGACTGCTTGGGGGCCCAGCAGAGGTAGTGACAGATGATCAGGGAGAAGACTACAGGGACCTCCTCTCTGTGGGGGTGACACTGGTCCTCACTGTTGGGGAGTGCTGGAGGACTCACCCTAGGTGGAGTACCCCCTGTTCCTTCCAAAGTGTTTTGTGCCAAGCCAAGCACACTTCAACAACTCCAGCAGCATCTGTGCCTGTCTGCAAAGGCAGCTCCAAGCCGCATCGCCTAGTTTACAGGTGAAAGTGTTCGTGGGTCATAGCAGTCTGTGGTTAGAAGGTGAAAATCTTGTTTCAAAAGTGGTAGTTGCTTCAAAACAGGGGCTCAGACTCACAAGGGGGGCATTATCTTGGGAAATGACAGACCCATTGCAGATGGAGGCAATAAAGTTGTCTTACATGAAGAGAATTTATAACGATGACAGTAAAGTTTGATTTGACTGCTCTTTATCACCCCCACAAGCCCGCAGCTCCACCCGGTCCTGTGATGAAGTCCTCCTTCCTCCCCTCCCTCTGGACTCACCTTCCCCACCCGTGGCCACGCTCATGCTGACCATAGAGCTCCCCACCAGGAGCCCCACCAGCTGTGTGCAGCGTCCCCCTCCTTGGGCTCTGGCGTAGCTCCTGGCACATGGCAAATGGCCAGGAATGCTTACTGGTTTAAGCATTGCTAACTTTGCAGGCGGAGACAAACTGTAAAATCAGATGTCATAGAGGACAAGAGCTGTGGTATAATGCATGAAAGAGAGAGAGATGGAGATGGTGGAGACTTAAGTTAGATCCTGACTCCACCACTGACTGGTTTCTGCATGTGTGACTCCACTGGACCGACACCAGGGACAAGCTAATGGGCACACTGGTGTATGGCCAGCCGCAGTCTAAACACCCAACACACCCAGCCTCAGGTCACACCATGACAGCGTGGAGGAGCTGAACCAAGAGAATGACTTCAACTCAGGGAGGAAGCGCCTGCAGCGTTCTAGAGAGCAAGCTTGGGCCCTGGATCGCATCTAGGTCAGTCCAAATCCCCACTGTGCTGCATATTGCCCATGTTACCCAAGGGAAATGAGATAAGGCTAATTACCTTATAGGCACACAGTGAAAATGAAATGACATGGGTTCATTCATTTGCTATCCATTCAGTAAATGTTTACCATACAGTAATATAAGCCTAGGATGGTCCCTGGTCATGCAAGAAATGTTAATACCCTAGTGACTGAACACATTTAAAGGGCAAATGACAAAATGCAAGTCAGTTATACAATTAGTATCTCTTTGTTAAAAAGGAAGGTTTGTGCTAATATAGATTGGAGAAATTTTTATGCCCAGATCTTGTACCCTGAGCAACTACTTTAAAGATGACAACATGTAATGCATTAACTATTGTTATTTTTCTATTATTTTGTTATGAAGTTTTACCTTTTTTCCAAAAAAAATTTTAAATAAAAAATAGAAAAGCTTGAAAGAATGGTGCTCTTGTCACAAAATGGGTCTTTTAGTCTGCAAATATTCTCACCTGCTTGCAGAATTGATTTCTGCACCTGAGAATAAAAAGGGGGAAAAAAGGCTCAGCTGGGCCCAGGGGTGCACCTCTGTAACACCAGCACTCTGGATAGCAAGTTTGCGCTCTGCCTAGGAAACTTAGTGACTTAAAAAGATCCTGTCTCAAAATACAAATAATAAAATGGTTGAGGGTATAGCTTAGTGCAAAGTCCTGGGCTCAATCCTTAGTACTGAAAATGGGGGGAGGGGAGGTAGGGGAAACGAATAAAGAAAAAAATCAGAAAGTTGGGTTGAGATGTATTTCCATGGTAGATCACTTGCCTGGCATGTACAAGGTCCTGGGTTCACATCAAGCAACACAGAAGGGGAGAGAGAGAGAGAGAGAGAGAGAGAGAGAATTGAGCCATAAAGGGCACATGCCACTATACAAGATGCTGGCATAACACATGCTACCCATGCAGCCTAGAGCTGATAAGACAACTGGAGTGCACCATGCGGAGCCCTGGGCACCAGAGTATGCAGAGCTGGGTCATCAGCAGAGTTGGCTCACACAGTCCAAGAGCAGGTGTCAGTTGTTACTGCCTAGAAGGTCACCAGTCAGGTGAGAGTTGAGGCAACTGCTGACCTAAGGGGCAGAGGAGGTATTGTTCCGGGAGACATCTGCATGGACACCATGCTCCACACCGGAGGAGGAACTGGGGCCAGTGCAGGGTAATCAGGGGGTGTTTAAAAAAGACCATCAAGGTAGGACCCCTATCCCGTAAGCTAATAAAGCAGCCGAGGAAGAGCTGACCTCATGTTCACCCCCAAGAACCCAATCACATCTTTCTAGATTTTTGGATCTCAGCTCAGCTGTGACACTCAGGGACGTTTCTGGCACATCGTGTTCAGTACTGATTCCTCCTCTCCTTTTGCTCTCCAGCCAGACACGCTGTTGTCTGAAAGGTCTCCTTTGTGCATCTGTTCACTGTCTGTTCCTCTCAGTGCAATGCTAGTCCCAGGCAGAGCACCTGACTTGTGTCCTTGTTGTGTCCAGTGGGCACAGGTTGGGATACAATAGATACTTGGCCATGCTGAGGGGCCAGGCTGCAGCAGGAAGATGCAGGGGACACATGGGGAGTAAAGGCCGCAGGGAGACGGACGGGTCACAATCTAAGCACAACTGGCTTTCAGGGCGCACTTCTGATTTCTGTCTCAGGAGGACACAGTCAGAAAACGGGAGGGGCTGAGCTAGCAGAGTAACTTTGGGCACCCAGGATCCCACTTTAGGAGCTGAAGTTGATGCTGACAGCCGGAGTGACCAGGGGATAGGAGATGAGACCGGGGAAAGGAGGCTCAGACCTGATAAAGGGTCTCAGCAGGCATCTCTGAAGCCAGGATGCCTGAGGGGAAAAGCAGACTGCTCTGAACTGCAGAAGAGTAGATAACCCCAAGGGCCAGCAGGGTGGAGCAGTAGACAAGGTGCTGCCGGGGCCATCTGGTGCTGTGGCACCCAGTGAGAGGCCGGGTCATCCCCTTGTCCCCTGCCTGACGCCATCCTCAGCTGTTCACTGAGCCCCACCCCAAAACTAGACTTGGGGTGAGTGCAGATTTTCTCCAAGTGCAATGACCAAGGTGTACCCAGCGCTTTGCAGAATATTGAAACCACCCCTTGATCAGTAATCCTGATGTACTTTTTGGACACATCTAGGCCCGTGCTTTAGGCCTTGGTTCTGGACTCAGAACAAGTAAGATTCATTCTTCAGTTTAAATGAAGGTGATAATCATGCTGGGAGCGGGTAGGTGAGCTAAGGCCTGTGGAGGCCCCCTGTGGGTTGCATTTCCAAGCCAACATTTAGTAACTCGGCTAAGAAAAATCTGTTGTAGGGGTCGGGATTTAGTTCAGCGGCATAAATGCCTGCCTGGCAAGTGTGAGGTCATGAGTTCAACCCCCAGTACCAAAAAAATAGAGAGAGAGAGACAAAAAAGGAAAAATCTATTGTAGTCTAGGGCCATGGGGGTGGGGTGGGGTGGGGTGGAGTTTGGGGAAGGGGAAGACCTCCTCTCTGCTGCCCTCTACTGTCCATCTAGGGATGGCACCCGAGGGGAGGTCAGCAGGAAAGGTCCTTCTGAGCCAATGACCAGTGACTGCTCTGATGCTGTCACCAGTGTCCTGGAAGATGTCCACTGGAGGGTGGACTTATTGAGGTGGGGCCTGGCACAGGCTTAGCCCATTCTGAATGGCGCAGACCTTTCCACCTGGCCCAGACCTGTGCCTACCCTGTACCACTCTCCCCTCTTGTTTCCCCAAAGTAGTTTTGAGTTACACAGTGTGCTTAGAGAGCCTCTTCAGAAGCCACCACCCCTGGGAGGAGAGGGGCACAAACTGAAATTGTATTTATCAAGTAAATGCAGCCCAGGACACACAGAAAAGGAAGGTGAGGCAGGGAGCAAAAAGCCTGGTTATAGAAAGACTGCAGAGAGGCCCACCGGAGCCAGCCTCCAGGGAAAGCAAGGGGCGGGTGCACCCAGGTTGCAGGCTGGGGCTGCAAGGTCTTGGGGCCTCATTTCCAGGTGCAGCACTTGCAGGAGGCACTGAACACCAGGCCCGGAGCACAGCTCTGCTGAAACAGCCGCCCTCCTGCGCAGGTATAAAATCTGGACGCTTCCTGAGGGCTGGGGTAGAGCCCATCGGCTTTGCCCCGGCAGAAGGTGTCTTGTTCAGGGCTGGGGTCTGGCTTAGGGTTAGAGGGACGGCCAAATGTAGGCACCTCAGGCTCTGGGGGGCCTGGAGACACGGATGGAGTACCTGGGGAGACAATGAAGATTCAGCCAAGAGATCCTAAACCCCCAGGCCAACCGCGTAGGCAGCAGCTACAGGAGGCAGCAGCCCAGATCCCATGACCCAAGAGCAGAGCAGGACCAGACCACAGCCATCTCCACAGCTGGGTACAGCTACAGGCATAGCTAAACTTGGGGTGCAGGAAGTTTGGTAAATAGCACTATCGGGGCATAGTAATTTCTCCCAAAAACCCAACAGCTGTGGTTCAAGATGACAGGGGGTGCACCTGAGCCCAAACTTCACCTAGCCCATACTCACTCAGCCCCTGCTGCAGTGTCCGGATGAGGGGGTATCGGCCCTGGTTGCAAAAGGAGCCTGAGAAGTCGTCGAAGTCCAGGGCCCACACCATGGCACCGCCCAGTCCCTTCTGCTTCACATAGCCAACCTATGTCAGGGAGATGCAAGTGCAGGAGTCTGGACAAGCCCGGCCAGGTCAGCCCTGGAGCCCAGCCTCGTCCTCCCCACAGGCCCTGCTGCCCAGGACCCTCAGGCCCGTGGGCAATTGGGGATTCTGCAGATGGGCTTAGTGGCTGAATCCAGACACTGCTGACAATAAGCATGGCCCGGATAGGGGGGGTGGAGAGGTGATGGAAATGATAGCAGATGGCCTGCACTAGCATCTTGGTCATCCTGGGCTGAGCTGCTGTTGATGTGTTACTACAGTTGTGTTAGGTTCGGTTACCACAGGAAACAACTAGACTTCATAGAAGATCTTCACCAAGTTTTGCTTCCCTGTCTTTATGTCTTGGTTCCCTCAAGGGCCTCCTCTCCTGCACCAGGTCTGGGGGTCAACACAGAAAGGATGTGTGTCCCATCAGAGAGGGGATAGAGAAGCTTTCTACCCTGCCAGGGGGCTACACTGCTTGCCCTGGAGTAAGGTTGAGGGGGGAGGATTGGGGTGATCTGGACCCCTTGCCAGCCCCCAAATTCTTTTCCCACCACCTCCTGTCTACACCTGACCCTGCTCAGAGGCTGATCTCCTTGGGGGGAAAGGGGCTGGAAATAAACAGCGAGTTCAGACTGGGCAAGACCATTGAGTAAATACATGGTGTAAACCACACCAAATGGGCTGAGTAAAGTCATATGCCTTACCATGCATAGTTAGTTCTCCTCTTCTTGTGTCTGTAGAATTTGTTAGTATTTAATAAAATACAAATCTTTTCAAGAGTTCTATTTAGAATGCAATCATCATGTATTGCAAACACATAACAAAAAGTGTTACTCCATGTAAAGTCATGTTTTCTGTCTCTCTGTCTCTCTGTCTCTCTGTCTCTCTCTCTATGGTTGTGTGTGTGTGTGTGTGTGTGTGTGTGTGTGTGTGTGAATGGTGCTAGGAATTGGACCCAGGGCCTCATGCTAGTCAAGTGCTCTACCACTATGCTACATCACCAGCCCTTTTTATGAGCTTGCTAAGAGTCTTACTTACAGTCTTACTAAGTTGTCCAGGTTGGCCTTGAACTTTCAAGCCTCCTGCTTCAGCCTCCTGAATAGCTGGGATTATAGGCATTCACTATCAAGCCTTGCTTATTGTGTGTCTTTTCTTAATCAATAGGTGGTAAAGGTACCAAATATGGAGATTAAAGAAATGTTGAGATATTTACACGAAGACTGATCCTTGAAGAGGTTTGGAATGTGATTATTCAATGTTACCAACAGGTAGGTCTTAGGCCTCTCTGGGACCACCTGGCTCCCAGCAAGACTGGGCCTCACCTTGGCTTTGAAACTCTCCACATCATCAAATCCCACCCACTGGTTATCCCGGACAGCATAGGGCACCTTCTGGTCCTCAATTCTGTGCTGCTGCTTCCAGGAGCAGACCTGCAGGAACAGAGCAGGGGAGCAGGGAAGAGGAGCAGTTTTCCAGAATGCACTAGCCCATCCCCAGCAGAGGGAACCAGAGATTGGGAAATTCCTGTCTGAGGAGGCCTGGAGAACACAGGAGGTCCTAGATTGGAAGGCCTAAACTGTGGATTCAGACTTGAGACACTTGGATTTAAGGGTAAATCCAAGATGACAGGAATGGGGTAAAACCTACCAGGCCAGAATTCTCACTTCAAAAGCTACAGGCAAAGAGCCCCTCTAGGCTCCCAGGCAGCTCCAACCCCCAACAATCCTCAGGTGTCTATGAGTTTTCCCACCTCATAGTAAGCCAGAAGCCCTCCTTCTTTGGTGAAGGGGCCGGGTGTCCCAGGCCCTGTGGCTGGGGCCCCTACTCTGGTGTCTGAGGCGGCCAGGGTGAAGGACCGTCCGTAGGTGGGCATGCCAAGGACCAGCTTGCTGGCGGGGGCTCCCTTCTGCAGCCACAGTTGTACAGCAGCATCCTGGCAGTGGAGAAGGAGGGGCTGGTTAATGTCTCCTACCTTGGCCTTGCTTTGATTGTCTAGGAATGGGGGCTCCAGAGAAGGGGGTGATCCAGAAAGAGCTAGCAGGGCAGGGACTCCACTCCTGGAGATGCTAGGCCTTTCATTAGTACTGTAATCCTGCCCATCTTTTTTAGACCCTATAGTGTAGTGGGACAAATCCCTGACACATGCAATTTAAATGAGCAAATATTTATTTTGACCCCCAGTTTCAGAGTTTCAGTCCATGGTCAGCAGACTCTAAGACAGAAACAGCATCATAGGGGAAAGCTGCTGAATTCACGGTGACCAGGAGGTAGAGGAATAGCAGAACCAGAGAGAAAGGGTTGGGGTGCCTTTCAAGGGCACACCCAGGTGACCCAGTTCCTCCACTTGGGCCCATTCAGAGGCCGCCTCCCTGCCCCATGATCTAGCCACCTTCTAGGCCCCACTTCTCAAAAGTGCTGCAGTGGGGAGCAGGTTCTCAATGCCTGCATCTTCAGGAGAGCATTTTCTATCTAAACCAAGCCAGGTCCTGCCTGAGCCCCTGAGCCCCAGCGCAAGAAGCTGCCTGGCACGCTGGCTTTGGTGTCAGACCACCGCTGCCTGAACAAACGTGCACCTTCAGCCCACTGCACGCTACACTGCGCTGCACAACTGGGCTGCCTTAGGGAACAAAGCAGACAGCCGCTCCTGCCTTACTCAGCACCTTGTTGAAAATGGAAGCAATGAGAGAACCGCCAGCTCTGAGGGCGCTGTGTGCATTGTGTGAGGCCTGGGGGAGGGGTGACCATCCTCGTTTGCATTATTACGGTTAGACGTTTCAGCTGAGCACAAGAGCAGGGCCCAGAGCACTGCCTGGCACTGAGGATCTCATGCGGCGCCCACAGCACCCTGACCTACTTCTGAGCAAGGTCCTCCTGCTACCATGTGTCATTGGGTGGGACGCTCCCAGGCCTGGGAGAGAAGGAGGAATCCAATGTAAATACAGTGTAACACACATTGTATTTATATAACTTTTTAAGACTAAGGGCTTGAATCCAGAGCCTTCACTCTGACCTACATCCTCAGTCCTTCTTTATTTTTTATTTTGAGATGGAGTCTCACTAAATTTCCCAACCTGGACTCTAATTTGAGATCCTCTGGTCTCAGCCTGTCAGAGTGCTAGAATTACAGATGTGCACCACCACACCTGGCTATAAGCGTGTTCGATAAAGAACGATAAAGATTCTTCCCCCGAGCCAAGACGATAGCTCACTTTCCCCTGAAGACCAACGTAGTTGAGACCAACTTGAATAACTATATGCCCTCTTAGGACTTAGGTAAAGAACAGTTTTCACTACATGGATTTCTTTTCATCAATCTACACTTATCCTTGATCAGACTTGAACTTTCAAGGTGAGCACCCTGTTAACCTATATGGCACGTTCATGAAAGTTTGGGGACCTCAGGCCTCTGGCCAGAGGTAATCTGCAGACATGGTATGGTGAGCCAGAAGGGCTCTGTGCCAGAGAAGAAAGGACCTTTCCTTCATGGACCCAGGCACGCAGCACAGAGAGCCCCAAGCGATGGGGCGTCACCCTGCTCTCCCATCAGCTGAATGTGCTTCCGTGTCCCCTCGCTGGGTTGGGGCTCCTTAAGGATACAGCTTCCTCTAAAGCCCACTCTATTCTCCAGACAGGGTGAGGGGTCAGGTTCATGACAGAGCTGTGTGGGAGCCTCAAAACTGCTCTGAAAAGCATTTAACTTCGGGCTTTTGTGATTGTTGCTTGTTTTAAGGAAGAGAAATAATATGGTTATCCTTGACTTTTGAGATCTATGGTGGGCTTATGAAAAACATCTAAATTGCTAAGGAGGGAAGACCTGCAAGGGAAAGCCAACACACTGCAGTCTGAATCCAAGCCGGCCCTTCCAAGGGCCAGGGAAGTTTGGGAAATGCCCAGCCCTGAAAGCATCTTCTAGGAAGTCAGTCAGTGACCCATTGTCTTGAAGGAAATGGGGTGAAGGTGTGATGGAAGCAGGGGCCATGCTGGCTGGGGCTCAAATTTTAAGGGGGACCCCCCAGCCCCCGCATTGGTCACTTATTTGAAGGGTTAAACTGGTACATCTGTCTACTATCAGCCAAGATACCACACAAAAGTAAGATTTCCCCCTCCTCAGTGGCATGGAACAGGAAAATTTTTAAAAGCAAGCAAAGAAGCAAAAAGATTCCTAGTTTTCTTGTTGCTTGGTTTTCTTGTTTCTTTCTTCCATTAGGGGCTCTGGGGTTCAGAGCGGGCCCTGGGCAGGGTCTGCTGGGCAGAAGAGTCCCGCCTCTTCCATTGGGTCACTTACCACGTTGTATTCAGCTGCTGCTCCGCCCTCCCCCTGCCTCTTGTAGAGGGGACTGTTATGTCCTGTGACTTTCTCCCAGGAGCCGTGGAGGTCATAAGCCATGAGGTTGATGAAGTCTAAGTCCCTGTAGGAGGCATATAAAGAAGAGGTGAGGGCTAGGGTATGGCCTGGGGCGGAGACCTTGCAGTCAGTGGGCGGGAGGGCTCTACCCTGGCCCTGTGGCCAGCACTCCAGCAGCTCTCATTTCCACTGTGAGGTGGGCTACTCCCGCCCCCTATTCTCTCTTCTCTGCCTTAGACCCCTCCCCCGCCCCCACAAGAAGGACACCTGGAGCTAGTTTATCATTTTCTGGGGAACCTCCAGCTCAGCGCAGTTCTCAAAATTTAGTGCACAGGAATCCCTTCTGGAGACCTCACTAAAATGTAGAGTCTTCCTGGCAGGCCGGGCAAGGGCCTGAGGATCCATGTTGACCACGCTCCGGGAGCACCATGGCGAGGAACCAGGAGTCGGACCACCATTCCCTTGGGGTTGCTCAGGGGCTCCCCTCTTGTCTCCTCCTCCCCGGGGGTCTCTTTAAGAGTGAATTCCCTGGGCTGGGGATTTAGCTCAGCGGCATAAGCACCTGCCTGGCAAACGTGCAGTCGTGAGTTCAATCCCCAGTACCAAAAAAAAAAAAAAAAAAAAAAGAGTGAATTCCCAAGAAAAAGGGAAAAGATACAAAATGAAGGATCTGGAATGGTGGGAGAGACACAGAGAGCAAAGTCTTCTGGACGCCTTTAGTGTCTCAAAGTGACACTTGGGGGGGGTGAAGATGTGCTCTATACTGGGAAGCTCAGTTCACTGTGCCTCGCCTGCCTCACGGGACACCAGGTCTAAGTCACCATGTCCAGGGTTCAGTGGGCACCACACTCACCGGGCAAGCTTGTCCACCTCGTAGCCAGCATCCACATAGTGTCGCCCGGCGGGGACAGCAGCGCTCAGAAGGAGCCGTTCCTTCCCTGAGGTTTGGGCTTCCTGCTGGAAGGCCTTGGCCAAGCCCTGCAGGGACAGGGCAGGTCAGCACTGAGGCAGGGCCAGACTGAGCTGTGTAAATGTGTGAGGTCAAAATAGCACCCCCCTGCTGGGAGGCCACTGCCCTTGGGTCACCTGGCAGGCCGGGTGACCCTTGTCCCACTGGCCGTACCTGAACGAGGGCTGTGAAGCGCTGCTTGTCTGCAGCCGGGCTCCCCCGGCTTCCTGGGTACTCCCAGTCAAGGTCCAGGCCATCAAAGCCATATGTCCGCAGAAACCTGACGGCTGAGTTGACAAAGATCTGCTGATTGCTGGCTGTGGCCACCATATCTGTGAACCTGTGAGGCAGTGACAGACCGTGTGGGTCTGCCCTGGGCCTGACAGAAGACCACTGTCCCCCACAAGCCACCCTGAAACCACTTGGGGTGCTGGTGTTCGTGGGTCTAAACCAGGAGGGACTCGGAGGGCTGCTTGGGGCTGCTGGAACATCTGTCAGCAGACAGATGTCCTTCTTGCCCCTAAAGGGACGACAGAAGTCCTTCTTGCCCCTAAATGTTGATGTGCCAGCTGCAATGATTTACTAGGTGCCAGGCTGCCCACCATGCCCACCTGAATCAAAGCAAGCTGTCCCCACCTCATTGCTATACCACATGGATGCTGAGAAAGAAAACAAAGCTGGGTGTGGCGGCCCGCACCTGTGGCTGGGATGCAGCTCAGTGCAAAGGCCCTGGGTTCAGTCTGCAGTACCTCTAGAGAAGAGAGACGGGTTTCTAAGATGCGGGAAACAAGCATGGTGTGGCCAGGTTGGCAAGGATCTGAGTAAACTGGAGTCGCTGTTTCAGGCCCCTGGCAGGTTTAGTAGTCATCTTTCTTCTAACTGACTTTGTAGAGAGCTCCCTCCCAGGCCCGTCGCTGGTCTGGAGCTCTCTGAAATCCCCATGCTGCCCAGGAAGCACCTGCTGACACCTTCCTTCCTTAGCAGCTCCATGAGCAGTCTCTGCCTTTCTTGGGGCCTTAAGCTCCTTATAGACTGACCCTATTCTAATGTACTCTTTAATAATTTCTACTATAATTAATAGTGGCCACTGTTAGGTAGGGGCCACGTGCCTGCGAACAGCAGGCTAGAAATACCTGCATGTGTTTCTAGGAAAAATCAGAGGATAAAGATTATTTTGGAAAGATGAACCAGAACATTCATTAGCTTCTCAAAAGGGTTCATGATCTTTTTTAAAAAAAATTTTTTTTTAATTTTATTTAAAGAGAAAAAAAGCAAAACAGAAAAAAGGGTAGAAACAATACAGAATTTCAAAAAAAAAACAGTAAGAAATCTCTAGTTGATAAATTACATATTGTCTTCCTAGAAATAGTTGTTCATGTTACAAAATTAAGGCATACAAAGTGGATATTCAGTGAGGCTGCAAACAGTTCTGTTTAATGATCAAAAAAACCTTAGTAATACAGTTATCAATCCTATACCCTTAAACACACATGCAGTTATATCCCTCAGAGCACTTTCTTTCCTTCCTTTTGCTTTTTAAATCGATTATCTGTTTAATTATATCATGTTTCTGCTTGCTCAGTATCTTACTGATCTGTTTTGTTGTTGTTATTTCCTTTTTAATCAACATATAATTCTGTTATATTGTTTTTTAGTTTCTCCTCATCCATGTCACATGGATCAGCTTTGATGGAGTTGGGAGTTTTTGGAGGTATTTTGTTACCTTGTTTTCTCATGTTCTATTGTTTTTTTATTTAATTTTTTATTAACTTGGAGGTAGTAATATACAACAAAACAGGATGGAATAAAGCCAATTGAGACAGTGTAGTGAAATTGGTACAGAACATCACAGTTCACCAGGGCAACAGTAATAGGCACCGTTGTATATTCATGATCTTAAAAAAGAAAAACTTTTAGAAACACTGTAGAGTTAGAACCTTGGGAACCTGTATCTGAATGTTGTAGAAAAATCCAGTTCCAAATATGCTAGTCCCTTATCTCTGTAGATTTTTTTAAAAAACTGTTGCAGAGATGCCAACAGTTTAGCATCCAAGCTCCACCTTACAGACTGCCTAGAGGTGGAACAAAACTTGTCAGACAAGAGGTGTGGGATCAGGGCTCAGAAGACACACACCCATGTGTGTGCATTGTCCAGGATTAGCTGGGACTCTCTCTACTCATTTCGCAGAGGAAGAGTCAGCGGCCTGGGAAGTCAGAGCTCTCTGGGCCATTGTAAGTTGTGCTTCTGACAAAACTGGACCTATAGCAATGTGGGGCCACCCGTACTCTGCTGTCCCACTGTAAGGCCACCAAGAACCCAGAGGAAGAGTCAGCCCCAAAGTATATAGACTGGATTCTGGATTCTGGATTCTGGATGGATGGCTCTCCTAGTCTCCACCCAGGGGCCCACAGCCCACTCACTTCTGAGTGCCAAAGTTCCAGCCCCCGACGGCCAGCAGAGTCCTGAGCTTGGGATTCCTGTGAATACAAAAGATGTTTGAGGATTTACCCTATCAGCTGCTGGGGCTTCTGGGTAAAAATGATGGGGTGAGGTTGGGGAGACATAAGCCTCCAGGAACAGGGTGTGTGCTGAGCTCTCTGGAAAAGAAGGCATGTTGGTGGTTTGTAGGACATGCTGTCTTCCTGGGGGAGACATCACAGGAAGTGAGTAATCGGGGGTCCTCAGAGAGACTTTGTAAAGATGGCCTTAACACTTGAGCTAAAGGAAGGATAGGTTTTAGAGCACTCCTGGCAAGAAGGACTGTCCCCAGGAGAGGGAACAAGTTCCACACTCCTGATCCCGCTTGGACCTAAACTGGAAGGGTCCCTAGCAGTTCCCTAATGTACCCTACCTCTTCCACACAAGCATAGGGAAGCCCAGAGGGGCGACGTGACTTGCCAGAGGCCACACAGCAGGTCTGTGGCAGGGAGGTGGGCAGTTTCTGGCCCTGAGAGGAGGCCTCCTCCCCCTGCCCCTGCGGACCCCTCTTCCCCAGCAGCTCACGTCCTCTTCAGGTTGTTGAACTCCTGGTAGAGTTGCTGGTCATTCCACTCGACAAAGCTGAGCTGGTGGCTGCTCATGCCTGCAAAGGCGTAGATGAGGTGTGTACACAGGTTGGGGTCCACAGCTCCAGGGGTGAAGCGAGCCGCCCCTTCTCGGTACTGGGCCCAGTTGGTGAAGTAGCAGACCAGTTTTGCAGCAGAGCCTGGCCAGTAGGGAGAAAGAAAGGACATGGCTGTCAAACGTGTTTCTGGACCAGCAGTGCCCTGGGCATCTGTCTGACTCACGATTGCCCTAACAGTCAGAGATGGCATCTGCTTTGGTGCGGGCAGCATCTCTCAGGAGAATGCATTAAAAGGCCAGTTATAGGGTACTCAGGACATTGAGTGGCCAGGGCCACTGTCACCATGGTCATTTCACCACATGCAAGCTGAGCCTCACAAGCTGGGTCCTGTCCCAATCCTCACAGCTGCTAAGAGAGTGGCTCAGGGGCCTAGGACTCAAATCTCCTGACCCCTCACACCCTTGAAAGAGCCCAAGTCCCCACGCAGCCCTCCCTGTTCCCAGCTTGTCTTGCTTATCCAGGGCTGAAATGTCACAGAGGGCAGCTCAGGGGGCCCCAGCACAGGGGTGGAGGAGATTAAACATGGCACATTCCTGTGCCAGAGGAAGGGAGGCAGAACTTTTAAACCCTGCTGGGGATACTTCAGAATGCTAATTAAAATGCAAATGAATGCAACAGCAGAGTGGAGGTCCTGGTTACTGGATCCACTAAGTTTATGCTTCTTTCATCATATATGAAAGCAGCTTCCATTAACTTCTTAGCCTTTGTAGAGAAGCTATGTTTATCAGTATCACTGTCCAGGCTCTAATAAAGGTCTTATTTTATCTCAGAAAAGGCAGCTTGTCTCTGGATTCTTCTATAACATGTGGGAAGACTTGGCTTTGTTTCCAGTGGGATCTAGGGGCCACGGAGTCCACAGAGGTCAGCCCTATGCTGGGTGGCCAAGGACATGAGAAAGCAGGATGTAGATGGACCATTAATCCAGGTTTCTTGGGTGTCGGCCCCGTCTGAAATGGTTGTCAGATCTCCAAGGTCTTCCCATCTTAAACTCTGTGATGGGAGGTTTATATGAGCAACATTTATGCTAAGGACTTGGTGGAGTAGCCATTTGGACTGCAGTGTGCCTGTGCCCGGCCTCAAGGCCCTCACGTCCCTCGGGGCTGGCGGGAGAATGGAGGATGGGCAGGGTGTAGAACAGCTAGAAGCGAAAGCACAAAGGGCGGACCTTGACAGAGGTCACCCAGAGTCGAGCATGTTGGCAGGGCCAGGATATAGCCCTCAGCGAGCTAGACAGAAGGTTGGTGACAGAAGGGAGAAGAAGGGGATCAGCCCAGAGCGGGACCTTCCAGAAAGGAGCCAGAGGCTCCTGCTCTTTGTGTCAGGCCACAGCCTATCGGATGCCATCTACAGATTTTGTGTGGTGGCAACAATAAAAAGTGGTGGGTAACTGGGCTTGATGGTACGTGCTTGTCATCCCAGCAACCCGGGAGGCAAGACAGGAGGATGGAAAGTTTGGGTCCACCCTGGGCACTAGGCAATCATGGAGACCTTGACTCCAAATAAAAATATACGAAAAGGTCTGGTGTAGCTCAATATGAAGGCCCTGGGCTAAATCCCCAGTACCCCCCAAATAATATAAAGGATGATGGAAGCGTGACTGGTAAGAGCAAGGACTGTGGAGTGTCAATGCCTCTCCCCTCCTGTGTGACCGAGGAGGGAAGTGTATGTCCAGTGTCACAGCCCAGCGTGCAGGGCAGCAGTCTCAGCATGAGCGTTCCCAGAACACGGATGTCTGCGGAGCAGGTGGGATGGGAAGGGGATCCCGAAGCCAAGTTCCTGAAAATCCCCTGGGGCTGGGACATAGGAAGACCTGGGTTCCTTACCTCTGGCGCTCAGATTTGGCTAGGGAGACACTGCGATGTGTTCTGGAAAGTGCGCCTGCGTGCTGGGAGTGAGGCAGTTAAGCTGGCCCCATGTGCAGGCAGGAGGTCAGCACACAGGTAAAGTCAGGACCTTCCTTGGAGAAGGAACTGCGGGGTTATTAGAGGGGCTGTGCTTTGCAGGAAGCCCCTGCAATCTGGTCTTGGAGTGCATGTGAGGAGGGGCTGGGTGGGGAGAGTGGCGGAGCCCAGGGAGGGGCTAAGACAACTCAGGGCTAGGCTCAGGGCAGGTGCCACTTACCCCACTGGGCCATCAGCAGAAAGGTCACACCTGAAGCGAAACAAGAAACAAGGCAGAGGTTACATTATCCTCCTCAAGGCCCCAGGCCCCTTGCACTGACAGAAGCACACAGGCTCAGGTGCTCAGGGAGGGCTGGTTTTCCAAGAAACTAACTTCCTCTTTCCGAGGAGGCTGTGTCCATCTCTTCGTCAACACCAGATAGCAAGGGGCACCCTTTCTGGCCAAGGCTGGTTCTAGAAGCTGATACTCAGCTGAAGGTGTTGTGGATTTAGGATGGAGGGAAATCGATGACACCAGAAATTCAGAGAAATGGCTTCTCTGTGGAGCAAGGAGAAAACCTATCCCAGGGCTGAGAAGGCCCCACATAGAGGGGCTGGGCAGGAGACCTTGTCTCCAGAAGCTGTGGTGCCTCTGCCATGCTTTAGGACTTCCTGCTGCTTTCCCACCATTCGCCAAGAGAGGCTGGTGGCAGTGACATCTTGGGAGATCTAGGGCTGGCATCCTCCTTCAGAGAGGTTCCTTCCACCTTCTTGGTGACCTTGGGTTTTTTGTTAATCTAATGAAACCTGCAGGAAAATTTGCAAGGACATCCAGGTCTGCCTTTTGCAGAACAACCAGGGAATGTGGGATTGGAGGAAGCACCTTGTGGCTGGGGCTTCTTGGCAAGGCCAAAATGGCCACGGGGAAGGGGCCCACTGACTCTGGGTTTCTAGGTCAGAAAGGGGAAAGTCATTTATCCTTCTTTGAGGAAAGCCTTGTCCTGCACCACAAAGACTTGGGTACTGAAAGAGGGGGCCGCAGGAACAACAGCCAATGGTTTGCAAGCCAGGCCCTCCCCAACTCCCTGGAGCCCTCCAACTTCCTCACAGACAGTAGCATGGAGCTGCGGCCAGCACGGCTCCATTTCTCTGGGGTGGCTGAGGCCCAGCCCACTCTCCTGCCCTTGCCTACGTACCTGTCCAGGCCACAGACGGCGCCATGATGCCTGCTCAGCTCAAGAACTCAGCTTCGTAGGTGTTGTTCTGCTTTAAGTGGCTGCCCTGTCCCTTGTCAGTGGGGAGTGCTGAAATTGAGAGGCAGAGAGAGGAAAAATCTGGGTGTGGCATGGGGAGGGGAGGTGCCAAGTGGGTAGGGAGGGTTGAGTAAACCTGACCCAAAGGCCTTTAGAAATTCTTGCTTTTCTGGAAAAATCATGAGGCATAAACTGGCCTCTTAGTGTTGCCAAAGTGGGGGGCAGAGAGGAAGGCGGGAAGTGTTTGTAAACCTCCTGGTGGCTGAGCATGACTCTGATCTCCTTCCTGTGGGTGAGAGACACCCCCAATCCTAACAGGCCTTTAGAAAAGAGAAATAACTCATCTCCTGCTTCTCCACAGTTTTCTCTTCAACTCAGTTTCTTCTGTAAGACAGAAGAATTGCAAAGGAAACTTCATGATAGTGATGGGGGCACAGACTGGGCCTTTGCTCTGAGCTACGCCCCCAGACCCTTATAATTTTTCACTTTGAGAAAGAACCTCCCTAAGTCACTAAGTTTCCCAGGCAGGGTTCGAACTTAGGATCTTCCTGCCTCAGCATCCCGGAATGCCGACATTATGAGTGTGTGCTACCACTCCAGGCTTGATAGCTTTATTCTTACTACCCATGTGATAGTAATATTTTATATTCATTCATTAAAAATACATAGTAATAAATTTTAACTATAATTTTAGCAGTTGTTTTAAATGCTTTGCTTTCTTGTGAAGAATTATGGATGCCTGTGCTACACTTGTTCCCTGAGATTGCTGTGACAAACGACCACAAGCTGCATGGCTTAAAACACACAAATGTATTTTCTTACAGTAAAGAGAGAAGTCTGAAACCAGGGTGGTGGAGCCATGATTGCACTGGAGGCTCTGGGAGACTCCTGGGTGTCTGGTGGCTCCTAGTGTCCCATGGCCTGTGGTAGCATCACGCCAATTCTGTCTGCCTCTGATCCGTATGGCCTGTCCCTGTGTTCTTGTTTGTCTTTCCCTTTCTGTCTCTCGCAAGGACACACTGATCCTGGATGATCTCACCTTGAGACCCTTACATTCATTACCTTTGCAAAAACCCTTATTCCTGAGCTGGGTGTGGTGGCACATACCTGTAATCTCAGCACTTGGGAGGCTGAGGCAAGAGGATTGTTGCGAATTCGAGACCAGCGTGGGCTACAAAGTGAGCACAAGGCCAATCTGGACTGCAGAGAGAGACCCTGTCTCAAAAAAAGATTAACCCCCACCAAAAAAAAAAAGCCCCTTATTCCAAACAAGCCCATATTCTGAGATTCCAGGTGAAGCACCTTCTGGGCAGTCACCCTTGAACTCATCACAAGTCCTATGCGCTTACCTGTCACTTATTCTCTCTGTAATGTCTAGTGCACACATTAACTCGAGTCTGCAGAAAAACCTTGCCACTTCCAGGTGGTCCAGTCTTGGTTCCTGGGCTAACCCAGAATAGTCTGCTGGTTAAGCAGGACTGTCCAGTGGTAGCAGGCTCTGGAGTCAGGTTCCCAACTTTGCCACTTTCTATCTATGCAGTCATGAGTGAGCTCTCTGATTTCTCTGGATTCCAGTTTCTTTATCTGTGAAGGAAATTCTTGAGAGGAGGGTTGTGGGGCTGCATGGTGGCTATTATTCCACCTGTCATTTCTGCCAGGTCCCTGTTGGCTTCAAAGATCCGTCATCTCTCAGATAACCTCCCTGAGAGGATTGGCTGTGGTGTTCAGATGGACCAGTTCTGTGTCCCTCCTGGGTCATGGTCTTTGTTCCATTGTTTCTGCCCCCCTCACTGGGCACCCTGCACTGGAGCCTGGGCAGGGTCACCTGCACTCAGCAGTGGTGCCTCAGGTCCTGAGCCATGGGCAGGCAGGGACAGGCAGATGTAGGGAGTGAAGATGCAGTGGCCCGGGCCCTGGGGACTAGAGGCTTCTCTCCTCCCATATATGACTGCCTGCCAGCTTGTCGGGCTTCCACTTCAGCTCTTGTCACCAGGAGGAGCCACTGCAGTGGCCAGGTGCTGAGTTGTCCCTAAAGGCCCAGGGATCCTGTGTGCCTGGAAGCCTCACCATTAGCATCACTACCTTGGTTAATGCAGCTATCTTTTTATCATTACTACTTTATTATTTTCTTTTAATTTTTATCCTACATCATTTCTTTCTTTCTTTTTAAAAGTGTATAGAAACCTAATGTTTGCAAACAAGCTCCTCTGAGTTGCTCTTAAGAATGTGGGGTTGTGCAGAATCTGGCAGTGCTTGGGTGTTTGGAAATGTGTCTCCTCAATATGAAGGCTAAATTCCCTTCCTTAGGCTCAGAGCACCCCACCCGCTAAAGGCCTCTTTCCTTAAAACCTAGAGCGAAGTTCAGAAACTTTGAAATGTTGAAGGCACTTACATTTAATATAAAATGAAAATGAAAGAGACTGTCCTTTCTGCAGGGTGTTGTTTTGAAGCTTTAGGCTATCACATAAAGAAAAAAAAATGTGTGTGTGTGTTTGTGTTTGAGTGTGTGTGTGAATGAATGACACTGTGGCTAATAGTTACAGATATGCTTGGGTATCTAGAAAACACTTACTTTTTTCTAAGCTCTAAAAAAAAGAACAAAAATAATAGCTGTATTTGCTAAAAAGGCTGGATATAAGGCAAATAATCAAAAGTTGGCAGCTTTTCTCTATATTAGTAATAGTTAACTATAAGCAGAAATGAAGTATCTGATTATAGTGTCAAAAACTATAAGATATTTAGGAAAAATGTAATAATGATAAGTTTAATGGCAAAGTCTGACACTTATGCAGGACACAAACCTGCAGGAAGTCTTGAACATGCTCGTGCATGGAGAACATATAAAAAATGTCAATTATTTTAAAGGAAGGAAAGAAAGAAAGAAAGAGGGAGGGAGAGAAGGAAGAAAGAAGGAAAGAAGGATAGAAAGAAAGAAAAACAAAGATACTGATAGAAGATACGCTGTACAAAACTTACTGTAAGCCTGTTGGGATTGATACAGCTTAGAATTGGCACCAGGACATGAGCACTGATGGAAAAGGCTTGCAAATGGAGCCATGTTTCTGTTGAGTAGGCAAAGGAGGCATCATGAATGTCTGCGGCTCAGCTGTCTCAAAGACCGGAAAGAAAGCCCCATACATAGCAGCCAGGATGCGGGATGAGACAAAGGGAAGCAGAGGGAGCCTAGAAGCTCTGTGAGCTCCTCATTTAGAGCAGGGTGGAGGCCAGGGCAGGAAGTGTTGGCGTGAAGCTTTGGGAACGAAGAGTGTGGCCAGGCAAGGAGCCAAAGGGAGGAGGTCTTGACAGCACGCTGAATGTTGACTAGTGTAACATCTCAGCCAGGAAACTGAAGGGACAGTAAGATCATTAAAGTCCCTGTGCCCCACTGTTTGAGAACCACTGGTTGAGGTAGGCAGACTGGATGGTCTTTGCTGGGGCTTCTGAGGGGAAGGCACTGGGCATGGCAGGCTGGAGAGGACAGCAATGCAGGGCTAACTGGACTGAACTACGATCACATCTCAGCTGGGTAGGGCACATCCTATACAGACCTGATGGCCAGACCCAAACTGCCAGGTACTCTGGGAAGAAGTTGCTGCTGGAGGCCAAGCTAGGGAGCAGAAGGCAGATCCCTGTCCTATAAGCCTGGAGAGGAAGCAGAGTCCCACCCACCAAACTGGGTCTCAGCCCTAGTCCAGGTCATGTGTTACGGTTTGTGTTTAAACGTCCCCCCAAAGACTCATGCCATCATGGGGGGACGGCCTTTCAAAGGCAGCTGAGTCTAGCTTTTGTGATTGTTCATTATCTAGTGCTGGGATTGGTGGTGTGAGTGCTGCACCCGCCAGGGGCAGGGAGGCAGCATACAACATGAGGGAAGGAAGCCTCTTTTTACCTTTTTTCCCTTTTCACTCTTGCCACTTGCTGCCACCATGAACAGCTGTCCCTCAGCCACACCACCCTGCTTGGAGCCAGCTGAGTATGGACTGAAACCTCTACAAACTGTGAGCTAAATAAACCTTTCCTTCCTTCATTTTGGGTGTCAAGTATTTTGTCTCAGCAAGGAGAGAAAAGTAACCAAGACATGCATGTATAGACCTGAGTGACCCCTCGTGGCCCCAGTGTGCTCTCAGTCACAGCTCACTGTGCCTTTACTCCCAGCACACTCCCTGGCCCTCACATCCCCTGGATCTCTCTCAGGATTCACCTTTCTCCTCTCCAGTCTACTGCACACCAACTTCCACCATCTCTAAGCAACCCCTTTTGCCAGATTAGGAAAGAAAGAAGCACAACTTGGAAACAGACTCCTCCAAATCACTCCTGTTTGCTTTCTACCCTCCTTTTCACTCCCATCAGCATCTCTCACTTCTCTCCCAGCTGCTCCTTCCAAACCAAACCCAAGTAAGCCCAGTGTGCTTCATACAAAATGAAGTCCAAGGTGCCTCTTCACAGAGCAGACTCCGATGCAGAAACTCTGCAGCCTCAGATGGTTCACATCCATCCCAGCTGGCTGAGCTGGGGCTCATCACAGCCACTCCAAGCCTCAGTTTCCTTCTCTGTAACTAGTACCTTTCTTGGTTGTGATGTCACTTTGATGAAGTGTGAGAGGGCTTCATAAGCGGCAAGGTGACAGCCAAATCTTACTGACATTGCCGTCACCATGGTTGGCATCAAGCCATTCTTCACTTGCTTCACACAGGCATTTCACCTCCACTCCTGGACTGGCCACAGCCAGGCAAGGTCAGGCTCACCCCCGGAAACTTTATGTGAACATGTGGTGACTCCTCAGTTAACATCCTTTACTGTTCCTTCCCATTGCAGGGTGTTCGTCCCCCGGTTCTTCCCCATGGCAGCCAAAGGCACCACCAGATACCCAGCTCCTCTGTCACACAGGAAGTGTCCTTCACCTTTCTCTTTTCTTTGCCCTCAATGGCCAGGTGTGACTAGACATCCTCCCTCCTGCTTTATCTCCTCCTCCTCCAAACAGGGCAACTCTCATCTTGTCCACTACCAAAGCATCCCACTGCCCCGAGGCCCCTGCAACCTGCTCTTCACACACAGTTGCTGTGCTCTTTGAGAAGGTAAATCAGACCTGATAGTTTCCTGCCAACACCCCTGAATGGTTCCCGCTGACCTTAGAATAAAACACCAACTCCCTGTGTTCGCCTCTTGGAAATTCCAAGTCTGCTCTCTCCTTAAGGCCTTTGCATCCACTGCTGGCCTTTGCCCAGAATGTTCCTTACTGTGAACTTCACACAGCTGGCTCCTTCCCCTCAGACTTCTCCTGACACCACTCATACAAACTAGTGCCCTCCCTGCAAGTCACTCTCTGTCTCATTCTGCTACTTATTTTCTTCTATGTGCTCTTATGAGTTTCATTCATTCACTTATGTATATTGTTTCTTTCCTGTTACTAGAATGTAAGCTGTGTGAGAAAAGTGACTTCGTCTTATTTATTCCCTGCCTGTGGTGCCTATACTACTTCTCAACATGTAACAAGTGCTTAGTTCACATAGATTGAATGAATGAATATGATCTTTAAGGCTCTGCCTGATATACCCATTGTAATGTTGTGATACCCTAAGAAATATGTGTTTGATCCCTGCCCTTAATTCCTGGCAGAGAGCTCCTAAATCCTTTTAAATTTCCTGAGATACAGGGGTCCTAGGGCATCTTTTGTTCTAATATTTCATCATTGACCTTGGTTCCCATTATGGCTTAAATACAAATTATTCCCCCAAAACAAGTATATTGAAGGCTTGATTCAGCACTGTCCAGAGGTGGGGATCAGAGAGATGACTGGATCCTCCTCAGTTTAGCACTTTTAACCCCTGGGTGAGTTCAAAGCTGAATGAGTTATTAAGAGTGGTGACCAGTTAGAGAAAGTACTGAACACTGAAAGTGTTCCTTTGAAGGGTGCATCTGGTGCCTGGCCCCTTCTTGTCTGGTTCCTTCTTTTTCTCTGCATCTTGGATGCTGTAATGGTTGATACATTGTGTCCACTTGAAAAGTTTAGAAGTTTAATGAAGTGACTCAGCAGGGGCCAGGGTCCTTACTTTGTAAACATCTCATCCTGCCCAAGAGGAGGGCAAGGAGATGGTGTGAGAACTACACCCACCCCCAGAGTGATATCCTGCTTACAATATAAGACAGGAAAAGAGGCTTGCTCTCCACCAGCCCCGCCTTTTGCTTGTGTTGCTTTGCTGTCTTCTGTCACCTTGAAGTGTTGCCCCTGTGCCTTGGAGCCAGCTGATTATAGACTGAAACCTACACACATTGGGAGCTAAATAAACCTTCCCTTCTTTAATTTTGAGTGTCAGGTATTTTGTCTCAGTAACAAGAGAAAAGTAACCAAGAAAGATGCCATGGGGTGAAAACCTTTCCTCTGTCATACCCTTCTATTGTGATGGCTCCACCTCAGAGCTAACCCACCATGGCTGACACCTCTGGAACCATGACCCCAATAAACCTCTCCCCCTTTAAGATGTATGTATCAGATATTTTGTTCCACCAGTGGAAAAGTTGACTAATACAGTCTCTAACCGAGACATCCTAGTCTCCTGGAATTTCCTGGGTGATAGGAATGTGTTCTGTTCTAATTAGGTGTCTCTTGGCAGGTTTCTATATGGGAACTGATTACCAGAAAAGCAAGCATGATTAGAAGCTTGGAATTTTTAGGCCCACTCTCCATTCTCTGAGTGAGAAATTAATTCTCCATTAAAAAAAAAACAACTGTTTGCTTAATACATTGTTAAAGAAAAAATGTGTGTTCATTGCACATGCAGATTAAACACAGGTAATTATCTCCACTCTCTCCTGAAACCTGCCAAGTTGGAGTTAAAGGTATATAATGGTATAAATCCACTGGGACACAGCAAATAGAAGACATGAGAGAGAGCAACAAATATTTGAAGACGCAAGCCGAATGAACAAGTAGAATTGGCTTAGCTGACCTGGAGAGGCTGAGCCCTTAGGTAATAGGGAGGGAGCCCTTAGGAAGGAGGGAACTTTGGAAAGTGCAGACCAAAGCTAACAACAGTAACTGTGGGTGACTTTGTAGAGCCTGGATCTTCTCAGTTACCTCCATTCAGCCACAGAACATTAGGCCCAGCAGATGGCCTAATGATGGCCCCCAGAGTGCTGGGGAGGTGGTAGCAGGCGGATGCCAGGCTGAAGACTGAGACAGAGGGTGGGGGGAAGCCCTCACACAGGAGGCTCAGGCCCACCAACCTTCCTTCCCCAGGCTCATAGAGCCCCATGAGTAGACAAAGCTCAGATTACACCAAAACTCAAATGATTTTAGGGGATCCGCAACTAAGTGGTCATGTCCCTCCTCCAATGCCCCAAGGTGAGGTCTGCAGATAGTCACCCAAGCCCCTAGAACTCCCAGTGGCTTTTGATGATTTACTATTGCATATGGGGGAAAAACCAGATCACCGGATGTGTGGGCAAATCTTCTCACATGAAAGACCAAAAAAGAAAGAAGAAGCATGGTGTAATCAAAGTGGGCAGCAGTGAGAGATTCCAAATTCCTACTCTCAAAAAATTTTGTTCTGCTCGTCAACAATGAGTACATACTACTTTATTCTGTAAAATTCTTTACAAACTCACCAATGGCATAGAATTGCAGCCAAACAGGAATAAGCTCTAGAAATGTGTACAGCATTATATCAACAGTCAAGTATATCGTATTACACACTGGTTAAGAAGGGAAATCTCATACAAAGTGTTCTTGCCATGAAAAATTTAAAAATAAGTGTGCCCATTTGTTGCATATCATCTAGGTAACAGGAGGTCACCATTATTACCATAATAAAACATCGGAGGCACTCAAAAAGAAGAAAGATTTATTCCTGTTGATATGGAGCTTTCGGTCCGTGGTCAATTGGCTCTGTTGCTTTTGGGCCTGTGGCAGGGCAGCACGTTTCAGGTGGAGTGCATGGTGGAGGAAACCCCTTCGCCTTATACCTGGAAAAACACCAGCATCCTACAATCCCCTCCCTGGGTAAACCCTGATAACCAAAGGCTTCCCCACTCCCTTTCTCTTTCTCTCTTTTCTTTCTCTGTGGTTACCAGGTGCTAAACCCAAGACCTCACAGAGTTACACCTCTAGCCATTTTCCTTTTCTTTTCTTCTTTTCTTTTCTTTCTCTCTCTCTTTTTTAGGCAAGATCTTACTAAACTGTCCCCCCATTGGGCTTGAACTTGCAGTGCTGCTGTCGTAACTTCCCAATATGCTGGGATTACTGGGGAGCACTACCTTGACTGGTTGGGTCCCACCTCTTGAAGGTTTCCACTGCCTCCTAGTAAGCTGGAGAATTAAGCTTTTAACACATGGTTCACTGGAGGACATTTTAGATCCACCTGACAGCAGGGACTGGGAGCTGAATTCACAGCCTCTGTTTCTGTGGAGTTTACAGCCTGCAGGGTGCAGCAGTCCCTTTCAGTCACTTCTCTAAACACTAGATCCCTGCAGTCACCTACACCCAGTCTCTTGTCACTGGGAGGGAAAATTTTTGGTGCCCACCAGGGGCCCTGAGGATTTTCTTATCTTCCTCTTAACTTGCTGAATCTGAGCAATCTCGTCATCACTCACGGCGTTAAACACACTGGGCCAGGGCACTCTGTGTCCCTGAGATGGGCTGTGCCCGGCTTCCGTGGGGCCAGGCATGGAGGGCTGCTCTAAGAGACCCCTGGAAGGCGTGTCTTGCCCCAGGGCCTCCTCAACTCCCACTGGGCTGGACACTTCTATTTCTGGGGTTTCCTCCCACTCCCTGCCTTGTGACTCTAAATTCTCTCTCCCTCCTGGGCTCCCCAAGACCATCACGGGATGTAATATCACAGAGTCTGAAGTATGTCACGCTGGGTCTGGCAGAACAGTACTTGTTCTCACTGCTGATGTTGGTATTTGAGTTTCCCCTTAAAAAAAAAAAATTAACATTGCCCATTCATCTATTTAATTCACCTCTTAAAGGGAACAAGCTCATATATTTATTAATTGATGCTTCGGGTTTTAATAAGCCAGTGGAAATACTAAAATGGTGACAGTGGCAAATTGCTGGAGGGTGTGAGCATCACAGTTCATAACACGTGGGCGCTCAGCAGACAGGGCCCACTTATGTGAGTTTTATCTTCAGAAGTCCCACCAGGTTCTCACATTGAAAGGTGGGAAAATATTTCTTCATGTTACCCACAGAAGGAAGAAAAATAATTATTTTGCAATGTGTCTAAAGCAAAGGCTGGGCCTCCAAGGGAAATTACATTATGACAGCCTTGTCTTACCTTGGGTGAAGCAACTCACCAACTGAAGCCCCCCCAGCTTTCCTGGTGTAAAAAGAAAACACGCAGAGGCTAAGAAATTCTTTGAAAGTCCACAGCCTGGGGACTCAGGTTTACTTAGAAGCTGAGATTTAACCCTAAAATTACAGAACACTTCCCCTCTCTAACAAATTACCCTCACACCAGTACAGTCACAGTGGATTACAACAGTGGGAGCAGCAGAAGCTACAGGCTCTAAGGAAACCCAGAACAACAGGGAAGGAAATGAACAAGGCAGAGAAAGTAGATGCCCCTGACACTTGCAGCTGTAGAAATCAAGAACCAAGCCCAGACTCTTGCCAAATTAACATGAAATCTCACACCAAAAGGCTAATTTTTCATTTCTGATTATCTGATAACATATGTCTGGCTTTCAATAAAAAATTACAGTCCATGTTTTAAAAAGAACCTACATATGACAGAGCTTTGGAAACTGTCAGCTATGGAAGTCAAAAATACTATGATTAATGTGTGGAGGGCTATAAAATAAGCAACATGAAAGAGAAGAGGAGTAATTAATATAAGCAGATAGATGGAAATGCTAAGAAAAAAGTAAAGATATGTGGAGTGGCCTGTTATTCTGATAGCCATCAGAAGCTGGAATCACTGTATTAATTTCAGACAGAGCAGACTTTGGAACAAGGAAGTCTGAGGTGAGGGGAGGCATCGCACATTGATGAAGGGGTCAATTCTCCTAAAGATATAACATCCTTAATGTGTATAAACCTAGCACAGCATCAAATAATGTGAGCAAAACACAGACCTGTGAGGAAAAACAGACGAATCCACTATTATAATTTGAGATTCCAGTATGTCCATCAGCAATCAATACATCCAACAGGCAAAAAAGCAGAAGGAATATAACTGAACTGAATAGCATCACTATCAACTGGATCCAACTGACAATTACAAAATACTTCAACCCAACACAAGCATAATCCACATCTTCTCAAGCTTACATGGAACATTCACCAAGATTCCAGACCATAAACACACCTTATCATATTTAAAAGAATAACAATTACACAAAGTGTGCACTCAGATCACAAAAGACTGTACTGGAAAACAATAATGGAAAGATGGCTAGAAAAAAGCTGCAACTATTTAGAATTAAACAACACATTTATAAAGAATACGTGGGTTAGAGTCTCAAGAGAATAGAAACAAATATATAAAACGTATAAGAAAATGAAACTACAACATTGAAATTTTTATGATGCAGTAAAAACTGTGCTTAGATAAAAAGAAATGTATAGCACTGAATTATGTAATAGAAAAGAAGGAAGATCTAAAATCAATACCCAACTCATTCACCTGAGGAAATTAGAAAAAGAACAATATACGTCTACATCAAATAAATGAAACCAAACAAATTACAGCAAAAGGCTGGATGGAGACAGATGCCCACAATTCTGGACAGGAGGCCAAGGCAGGGGCATTTCAAACTCAAGGCCAGCTGGGGCAATTTTAGTGAGACCCTGTCTCAAAATAAAAATTTCAAAGGTCTGGGCATTAGTTCTGTGGTCTAGTGTTTGTCCAGTGTGTGTAAGGCCCTGGGTTTGATCCCCAGTAATAAATACACATTACACACACACACATGCACACACATCCTGTAGAAATCAATGCAAGTGATACGAGAAAGTCAATAAAACCCAAGACCTGGCACTTAGAAAACAGGAATGAATTCTAGTCAGGCTAAGCAAGAAAAAAAGATAGCAGATTACTAATATATGAAATGAAAGAGGAGACATCACTACTGAACCCACAGGCACTGAAAAGATAATGAAAGAATATTATAAACAACCCCATGCCCACAAATTTGAGCATGAAGATTAAGTGAATCATTTGAGACAAAACTACCAATGTTCACACAAAGTGAGAACGAATAGGCCTTTATCTAGTTAATAATTAATATTTCATAAGATATTAATATCTTCATAAGGTTAATAATTAATATCTTCATAAGAAAGCACAAAAGTCAAGTGAGTTTACTAGTAAATTCTAACTGATGTTTAAAGAAGAAATGTTATATTAATTTTCTACAATCTCTTCCAAAAAATATAAACAGAGTAAATGCTTTCTAACTAATTTTATGAGGTCAGCATTACCCTGATGCCTAAATCATATAAAAATATTTCAAGAAAGAAAAATACCGCTGGGGGTTTAGCTCAGCAGCACAAGCACCTGCCTGGCAAGTGCAAGATCGTGAGTTTGATCCCAGTACCAAAAAGAAAGAAAAATACTGACCAATATTATTGTAAACCAAATACTGTATATTGTAATCCAAATATTATAATCCCTTTTCTTGTCCTTCTCACAGCTTGAGAAATTTTATATTTTTAATCTCATGGAAATGTTATTGGAATTTCAGTGAATTAATTCCAATCAACCACCCCAGTGCATCTCACGGCAAGAATAAAGACACTAAGACATATTCAGAGTTACAGGCAGCCAAGGGATCCCAAGTCTGGACCGGGTGAGGATATACGGAACAAAAGCTTTGATTCAAGACCTCACCCAGAATTTACGATCCCATGAAGAAGGGAGTGGCTCAAGGATGAGTGACAGAGAGATTGGTGGGAATTATGTGAGTACTGTGCACTGAGCTGGCAGGTGGAGAGCGAGCACCTCTGCAATGTGCAGAGAGAAGGGTAAGCAGAAAGACCAATCTGCATAACTCCATTAAGGTAGCATTTGAATGACTTAGGAGGCTGTTGCTTCAATTTCTGGTATGTAAACTTTCGTGCCCTGGGAAGTCATAGCCTCTTGTCTTGGGGCTTTAACCCAGCTGACATTCCTGGAGCTATGTAGCTCTGCCATCCCGCTGTGCTCAACTGTCTATAGGGAACATGATGCAAGGAAAAAGGAAACTGTCTTCTGGCTTCAAGGATTACATCTCAGCACCTTAGCGAGCCTTGTTTTCATTGTTTGAGCAAACTGAAGAGAGAAGGAAATAGCATAGCCAGCTCTGTACTTACCAGTACATGGAAATAAGGCTCGGTTTTACTAATGCTGAAGCGATTGCTCTGCATTCAAGGAGAGGTGCCCAGGTTGTCTTCTGCACAACATATCTCATGAATATACACCCAAAAATCAAAAATAAAAACAAAACAAAACAAAACAAAACAAAAAAACCCTCAAAAACCTCAAAAATATAACTCAAATAAAGCCCAAGAATGTATAAAAGGAATTATAAGTGATAATAAAGTGGTATTTATTCCAGGTATGTAAGCAAATCTAGCTTCAGTTTTGAAAATCAATTAATGCAATTTGTAACATCAAAAGGCTAAAGAACAAACCTTATATGATCATATAGGTAAGAACCAAAAAACCATTTGACAAAATCCAATGCCCATTCAAGACAAAAACTTTTGACAAGGTAAGAAGGGAGGGGAATTTCCTCAACTTCATAAAGAATATCTATAAAAAGCCTACAATTAACGTACTTAGTTGTGAGAAAGTAGTTGCTTTGTACCTCACAAAGGGAAAGCTAGGAAAAAGGCAAGTATGTCCTCTCTCACCATTCCTATTCTACATCAGGCTAGAAGTCTTACATAGTATAATAAGAAAAGGAAATAAAATGTGCAAGATTGAGTAAGAATAACTACAACTATTTTGTTCACAGATGACATGACTATGTAGAAAATGCTATAGAATCAACAATAAACTCCTGAAATTTTAGCAAAGTTGCAAGACACAAGATTTATATACAAAAGTCAATTGTCCCCATGTTTATAGCAGCACAATTTGTAATAGCCAGATCTTGGAAACAACCTAAGTGCCCATCAACTGAGGAATGGATAAAAAAAGTTGTGGTATTTCTATACAATGGAGTACTACTCAGCTATAAAGAATGATCACATTGAGATATTTATAAATAAATGGACACAACTTGAGACCATACTCATAAGCGAAATAAACCAAACTCACATGTGTAAATACCGTATAGTCTCCCTAGTATGACAGTTGGTAAGAGTATATAAGATTTTATGGTAAGCATGAGTCCCCATCTCATAGCTTTGAAGCCTTCATGTTTTCATTCATCAGTTGGAATGGTTTTATCCTGTTTTGTTTGACTTTATTATACACGATGCTATGAACAGCTGTTTTGAAGAGAACAAAACATTATGACAGCTATTGCTGATTTAATACTGTCCTTCTTAGAAGTCCTACCAAGCTTCTATTCTTCTATTTCCATTGGTTCTATCTATCACATTGTGTCTTATTGGGATTTGAATATGTGTGAAAGTATAAACAAAATTTTTTATTGAAAATGAGATATTATAGT
>PVJX010014446.1:21953-44904 GCA_004027295.1 Dolichotis patagonum | reverse complement strand
TGAGCGGTGTTCCAAAGCTTTCTCTGCTTGTGTGGCAAATTACCTGTTACACCCTCAGTTCCTGGAGGGGCAGTGGCTCCCCCACAGGCTCCTGGCTTCCTCACAGGGTCCTAACTCCCCTCTGTGGGCTCCTGGCTCCCTAAGTTGTAAGGCGAATGCTGGGTGTGGCCACCCCGGAGCCTGTGGAATCTCAGGCAGGACAGGCCACCGTGCTTTGTCCCAGGCAGGTCTCCAGGAGGTTCCCTGCGAGTGAAGGGCCTACAGGTCCCAAAGAGTCAGGCCAGAATGTTGGTTTCTGAAAAGTTCCCGGTCCCAAACAGACCTGACCAAGATGCCAGTCTCCACAATATTCCCAATCCAAACAGCCCAGGGCACTCTGCGGTTCCGAGAGTTTCGGGTCCCAAAGAGACAGGCCACGATGCTGCTTTCTGGGGGACTTTCTGGGGGTGACGGGCAGGGCTACGGGCCCAAACAGACCTGGCCCAGATGCCAGTCTCCAGGCAGTTCCCTGCGGATGAAGGGCAGGCCTACCAGTCCCAAACAGTCGTGCCGAGATGCAGGTATGTGCAGATTTTCAATCCAAACAGCCCAGGCCACTCTGTGGGTCCAAGAGTTTCGGGTCCCAAAGAGACAGGCCGAGATGCTGCTTTCTGGGAGACTTCCTGGGGGTGAAGGGCGGGGCTATGGGCCCAAAGAGACCTGGCCCAGATGCCGATCTCCAGGCAGTTCCCTGCTGATGAAGGGCGGGCCTACCAGTCCCAAACAGTCGCGCCGAGATGCAGGTCTGCGATCCAAACAGCCCAGGCCACTCTACAGGTCCGAGAGTTTCGGGTCCCAAAGAGACAGGCCGAGATGCTTCCTTACAACTTTCAAGACAGAAAATACTCAGACAGGAGCAACCAGAACCCAGGAACACAGTACCGTACCATTGTTCCTTCACCTAGCAGGAAAAACTCTATGTAGACAGGAAGAGCAGGATGAAAACCTACCCAGCACTGTACAGTGGAAATACACATTTATAATTTTAAAGATTCTGACAGCAAGAAAGTAAGAAAACATAGGAGAAATTGATTTTATTTTTTTAAATATCCAAAATGTTATTCCAACATGCACATATTAATGAGTTATTTTATACTTCCTTTTCTACACTAATTCTTTATAATCCAATGCACATGGCATCTTTACAACCCATTTCAGTTGGGACTGGGCATGTTTCAAGTGCTCACTGGCCATCATGGGTGGTCACTGGCTACAGTGCTGATTGGCATTGCTCTAGACCAAAAATCCTCCCTCTTGTTTTTGATCGCCCCATATCTGATTTCTGGACACCAATAAATGCTATATGTGTGACAGCAATTTTAAGTTACAATTGAATTCCACCCACGATCACTTTGGAAGTCACAGTTTTCAGGCTGTCTTAAATTTGCTGAAAATTCACCATCACAGAATGCAATCAACTGATCTAAGAAAGCAGAAGCGGAGGATCTGCAGTCACTGAGAGCTTCCCTTGAAAAGCAACAGCCCTCAGAACCTCTCCTTTGATTCTTGTGTAGGCGTCTCTGCCCTCACTCCTGGGAAGGACTGCAGTTTTCATCCTAACTCAAATGCACTCAAGCGAGAGAGGAGGCAGCTGCAAACCCACAGAAGCCACTAAGCCTGGAATCTTCCCCACACCACACACAGTGGACTGTGAGAGAGAACAAGCTGCTCCTTCTCACCCAGACTCCACAGCCCAAAATTCATCACACCAAGAACAGAACTGCATGAGTGCCTAGAGATGAAGCCATTTCCATTGATGAGCCCTGATTACCAATCAGCTGTTGATTCTTTCTCACAATGAAAAGAGTACATCAAACACCCGTCCTACCTACTGAGCGAGAGGATTTGCATTTTAATCCCTGCCAGTGTGGTAGTAAACCATTTACTTAAAACTCCCAACTAATCTAAGGCTTTCACTCTCAACATTTTGATGAGAAATTAGTTCAGGATGGGGGTGGGGGGTAATTAGAAGACATTAATTAGGGAGAACACACACACACACAAATACACCCTACTTTGATTCAAGCCACTGTCAGGAGGAGTATACCCAATCATTGTATACATGTCCTGCTGTTTCTATGCATTTGAAAAATTTCAATCAGCTCCTACTGGTTCTTTATTTCACTAGGAAGCCAGTGGATATGGCACACTGTGGCAATAAATGAGACTAGGGAAGGGGAGCAGAAAAGATAGGTTTCTGAGGATAAGAGAATTTAATGGTAAGTAACTCTCAAATATTCATAAGCAGATTATCATTCAGAAGAGAAGTGATAAGGGACTGGTTTTCCATGACACCTGAGGCTTAGGGACTGTATCTCTCTCCCACTTCTAACTCAGAGCATGAAAATGTGATTTAGAAATAACCCAAGCAAAAGCAAATCAGAAATGCAAATAGGATACAAAACGATAAACTGCATAAATGCCCTGCAAACATCCCAAATAGATTGCTCATCTGCTGCTCACTGAAGGAAATCTGCAATGTCTAGGGCAGACCACCAAGTGTGCCATCTGCATGGAAACCCTTGCTGTTCCTGGGAAAGGCAGACAGAGACTCTCCAGCCAAGAGAGAGCCATGAGAGAGCTCTGTGCATGCCCTCTGTGGGGCAGAAGAGAGCAGGGTAGGAGCAGGGGGTCTACACGAGGGTTTGCTCTCCATGGTCAGCCTAGATCTTGTTCCAAGGCCCTGGAGAGAGGTTTATTAAAATTAGGAAGTAGTCTCTGGAAGCCAGCACTCCCCTACACAAAGTTAAAGCGTCTGTCTTCCACCTTTCCCTAGGATCATGGCTGAGGCTCCCATAATAAAAGATTCATGACACAGAAATTTATTTAATGTAAGTTTCACATGTAATAAAATAAAACTTCTGAGATGTCCTCAACCTGATTACAAAGGACCAGCAGAAGTGGCAAGCTTATGGCACATGTTTTATCGAGTTTTTAAGCAAAAGACGTTAACGTATGAGTTGTTTTTTTCTAAACTAAAACCTCAGTGTTCAGGCTTAACTGTAGCGCTGGCACTTCGTGATAAATAAGTGGGTTCTGGGTTGCAGTTTGGTACTTAGTTTCTAAAAGGCCCACCATCACTGAACAAACGATAGAAGGGAGGAAAATTGGGGGTGGGGGAGAATCAGCAACAAGCAACAAGGCAAAAATAAGAAAAGTTGTGTTTAAATGTATGGTGAAACCCCCAAGCTCACCACAGTTGACCACCAGGGTTGGCTCCTGTAGGACAATGTACATGGGTTTCTCACAAAGTTTTCTTAGCTGAAGGGCCCTTGGGCATCCTTGTATCCCACCCCACCATGGCCAGCCCACTCACCTGGTCCTCAAGGCAAGGCCAGTTACCTCTCTATCCCCACCCAAGACTGGGCTCACCAGAATTACCAGCCCTCTTGCAACCAAATTCCTCTGTTATAAAACTAAGTAGGAAAACGTTCCTCCTGGCTAGTAAATCCCACATTCTGTGAGCGGTCAGCATGCTGCATGAGCACTGTAAAAGAAACAGTTCATCTATAAATGAGCTGCTGTGTCCTTTGCTCACTAAATGACATTAGTATTGACAAAGTCCACAAGTGTGTATGGGGAGGGGGGCAGAAAGCAAATGTCTTCAACTGCATGTAGCTATATCCCACGTAGGGGATGCCTACTAGATACAAACAAAGAAATCGGGGTGCAAGTCAAATGAGTACAGTACTTTGCATGAGAGAAGTAAGACACTTTAAATATCAGGGCTTCCTGGTGCTGGGGAGATTACTGGGAAAAAAATTAACTACAGATCACTGAAGAGTAAAGAAATGACAATAAAACCCTTGTGAAGTGAAAACACCACCAGTGGAAAGCACAACCCATCTGTAAGGATGCTTCTGACACACAACTCCTCAGGAAGACAGCTACTGCCCAGAACGGGCCAGGCCGCAGCAGCTAGGAGGGCCTCGGCTGGCTGCTGCTCACTAGAAATAATTTTGACCAAAAATATAAAGATGGGAGATTTTATAAATAAACCCCAAAACTTGCTTTCTGGAAAAAAAGAATAACCTTACTAAATAGACAAATCTTTGACAAGGTTCTTAAGCCAGGTGAATGAGACACAGGCATTATCTGAGATAGTATAAGAATATGATCTAGAAATGCATGTTACTACCGTTGGAAACTCTACAACATGCCAAATATAAATTGCTCAGCCTGAATGAATAAGGATACAAATCTAAACATATCAATAGCCCTCAAACACATTGGCAAGTTGTTAATGAATCTCCTACCAAAGAGACTTCATGCCTATTCAAGTTTACAATTCAAAGACACCAAGCTTTGATGGTTCAGACATTTCATACACTGGTTCTACAGTGTGAAGCAAAGGAAGCTTTCCTATTTATTATCTAAAGTAACAGGGTGCTGCTTTGGAATCACCGTGAACTACAGGCAGGCCAGCCAACCTCACTGAGAATTCATATTTCTTTAAACACTTGGAGGAAAGTTGCTGGGCACGGTAGTGCTCAGGAGGCTGAGGCAGGAGTGCCACAAGTTTGAGGCCAGCCTGGGCTACATAGTGGGCTCAAGGCCAGCCTGAATTACATAAAGAAATAAATAAAATAAAATAAAATAAAAACCTTCAGGGAAAAGCAGTGTATTTAAAATTACCATGGTCACTGCACTACAACTGGGACTAATGGACCAGTCCCTTCCACTCACCAGAACGTAGACAATAGGGTGAGCCCTCCTGACCTTTGTCCTAGATCTACTGCTTTGAGGTAGAAACAAGAAAGACACATGTGTGCCAGAGCCTTTTGCATGACCGACAGTAACCTTTCTTCACTTGGAGCTCATTGAAGGCTCATGCATATGGACTGCATCTCATACATTCAATTATCATAGTGAATTACGGGAAAGGACATGCCCATGCCCAACACCTGACAAGACTAGTACCATTAAAATAGTACAATGGTAATATAAGAATTGATTAAGAAGTCAATGAAGCTCACAAGACAGCTCCCAAATAGTCTGGAGTTAAAGAATTTAATAATCAAGGTTGCATCATTATTCAGTGGGAAATGCCTTAATAATTTTGGTTAACTATTGGAGAAAAAATAACTTTAACTCTTCATTACACATCATCTATCAAGTACTCCTGAGACAGAAGAAAGACTCGTCCACTCACAGAAGGCGAGCATTCTCTGTGGAAGTGTTCATCAACACAGCCGTCATGGACAGCAGGTCGGGTCTACCTACCAAAAGCCCGAGAAAAGTCTGTGTGGTTTCACTCCATAATCCATCTTCTGAGAAAAACCACCAGCTACAATACAACCATACCAATACTTTCTGTGCAAAATAAACGGGCTAAGCATCCAACTCATAAAGTCAGAATAAAAACAAACAGACCAAACCCAAAGAAACAGTAAAAAAAAAAAAAAGGCAGAAACTAGTGAATTGGAGAACAAAAAAAAAAAAAAAAAAAAAAAAAAACCCTGAGAAATTAGCAAAATCAAAAGCTGAAAAGATTAATGGCATCTCTTTCTATAGTTCAAGTGATCCAAAAATCAGTCAGTAAAAAGGAAAGAGAAGTGCCAAGATGGAACAAGGGGCAGAATGATGGAGAAGGTACAAAAAATACACAGGCCAGGGGTTTAGCTCAGTGGCATAAGTGCCTGGCTGGCAAGCATGAGGTAGTGAGTTTGATCCCTGGTACAAAAAAATATGTACACACACACACACACACACAATAAGCAAGAGGGAGAGACAAGTTGTAAGGGTAAGATATTTTACAAATACATATGCACACACAGGAAAGGACAATTAAAGAAACCACAAAAAATGTAAATAAGCAAATTATACCCAAATCAAATTGACATACTACATAAAATGGATAGAGATTCCTAAAAAGCTGCAAAATGTCCAAATGAGCAAAGAATAAATAGAAAACTTAAATAGGAACCAGTAGCAACCTGAAATGGTAGCCAAGGGATTCCTCTCCCAGATGTTTACATGAATGAGCAATGGTTTTCACTGTCATTTCCTATTTCATTCCAGAGATCGCACTCAGCTGACATGGCCACACAGCAGCCATTTGGTCTTGAGGCTCACTATGCAAGCCCTCAGCTTCATGGTACAGCACATCTTTCCTCCTGTTCAAGGTGAAAAGAGACAAAAGGCACAGACCTACTGCAGCAGCCATGGACTAGCCAGGACACTGCAGGACACCAGGGACAAGCTGACCATCCTTCCCAAGTGTTTCCACATGACTCTGGGGTGCTCTGTGCTTGGTGGAGGTGGAGGGAGAGGGCTGTTCTGTTCAGCTTTGGCTGGGGATTAGTCAAGAGATGCCACTCAGCTAAGGCTGTGAAGGTCAGTCTGCCCCTCTGAATGTCCTGCCAACTGCAGCTGTGGGTGGGAGAAGCAGCAAGCAGGATGCTCGCCCCGTAACGAGAGAGCGAGCACCAGTGCACATGCCTCTCAGAGGCAATTCACTTCAGTACCTTTTAAGTCTCTGTATGTTCTAGGTGTTGTGTTTGCCCCAGATGCTGTAAATGCCCCTAGGAAGGTCACAGAAGAATCTGCTTTCCCAGTAACCTACTTGTATAAGGAAGGTGAGTGGCACTTTTTCTCCTAATAGAAAATGAGTCGTGGAACCCAAAAGGTTCAACACTGCACAGTTAAGCACACTCTGACAAAGCCAGGGCCTAGCCTGATGAGTTGAATTTGCGAAAAGGATTAAAGGAAAAAGCATCCTGGGAGTAGCCAGAGAAACATCTTGGCTCCGAAAAGAAAAAA
Organism: Dolichotis patagonum; assembly: GCA_004027295.1. Classification (NCBI taxonomy): domain Eukaryota; kingdom Metazoa; phylum Chordata; class Mammalia; order Rodentia; family Caviidae; genus Dolichotis; species Dolichotis patagonum. The sequence continues at coordinate 38,103 of PVJX010014446.1, read as the reverse complement.
ACATTGGGAGAAAAAAACCTTCAGGTTAGGGCAGGACCAGCACAAAGCCAAAAAGCACAACAGTTTCTGGACCATGTGAGCTGCTATCCACAGTGGTATGCTGGCTATCCCAGATGCCACCACAGCCCAGAAAAGAATGAAACTATTTGTTCCATTGGAATAAAGTTGTTTTGGCTTAAAGTTTAGTAGTAGAATAGACAGAAGAGGCCAGAGGATGTGGCTCAGTGGGAGAGCAATCATGTCCCTAGTACTGCACAAATAAATTATATATATCATTAATTTAAAGAATCAATAAAAATAGACAGAAGAGCTTCCTCTTTTAAACAAGCTACTTTAGGAAAACATCAATTCCTATGAGTAGCGAAACACCAAAAGTAACAGGTCTCTAGTTGGGCAGACCTTGGTTTAAACACCAGTCCTACTACTTATCAGCTGAGTGATCTTAGACAAGGGACATTTTTCACCTTTAGTGCCATATTCTGGAAGAAAAAATGTGACGTTATGTGATAGAGACTCCAAAGATGGCCAGCATCAATCCCTTCTCTCCTTGTAGGTGGGTGTGGTTCTGCCCACCCCAGGGTGCACTCTCCTCTCTCTGGACCTACACTCTTCTTTGATTTGCTTTGACCAAAAAATGAGGCAGACAACTTCCTGTGCAGCTTCTCAGGCAACCTCACAGGCTGGGCATTAAGCAATCTGCTTCTGCTCTTGCACACTTGCAATACTCCTTCAGGAATACAGCTGTCTATTATGAGAAACATAGCCGCCTGGAGAAGTCACTTAGAGGAAACCGTGGTGTCCCAGTAGACAGCCTCTGGCTGAGCTCTCAGCTGACTGCCAGCCATGCAAGTGGGCCATCTGCAATGCTGGAGCTCCGCTGAGCCTCGATGACAGCAGTCCTGCCTGACAGCATGGAAGCAAAGAGCTGCAGCAAAGTCCACTGCTCCAGGTACAGTAAAAGCAAACTTGAAGAACACAGTCAGTGATGCAATCCATCATACTGACAGGCCAAATAAGACAACTCAAACAATCAACAGATGCAGAGTAAGCATTTGAGAAAACCCTACACATTTAATGCCCAGCCTACGAAGTTGCATGAGAAGTTGCATAGGAAGTGGCAGTTACTTTTATGTATCAGCTCAAGTGGACCACAGGTGCCCAGATTAAACACTATTTCTGGGCATGACTGAGAGGGCATCTGGACAAGATTACCACTGAAGTCCGCAGAGGGAACAGAGTAGATTGCTCTCTCTGATATGGAGGAGGGTGTGGAAGGCCAGCCAAAGCTCTGAGGGCCTGACTAGAACCTAGGGTGGGAGAAGGAAGAAGTCCCTCTTTTCTTCCTACCTCACTGCATGAGCTAGGCATCTCACCTCACCTTCTCCTGCCCTAGGACTGGGCTTACACCATCAGCTGCCCAGTTCTCAGCCTTCAGATCTGGACTGATTGCACCACTGGTATCCAAGGCATCTGGCTTGCAGATGGCAGATCATGGGCCCTTCCCAGTCTCCATAATTGCATGAGCCAATTCCTCATAATGAATCCCTTTTTAAATCCATACCTGTATGTATACTATTGATCCTGTTTCCCAGAGAATCCTTTTATATATACCCTTCATGCAAAAACACTAAGACATCTAAGAATTGAGAGAACATCTTTAACTGGATAAAAAGCATTCGTAAAAAAGCAAACAAACAAAAACCTATAGCTAAAAAATTTAATAGTGAAAAACTAGAAGCTTTCCCAGTAAAATCTGGGACAAAGCATGCGTATTCACTGTCAGAACTTCTTTCCAATATTATACCAGCAGTCATAGTTAACCAATGAAACAAACAAACAAAAGTTGAGAAAGAAGAAAAAGGAAACAAAAAGCACACAGAATGAGAATGAAGGATTAAAACTGTCTTTTCTGGGTGTGGAGGCACATGTTTGTAATGCCAGAACTTGGGAGACTGAAGCAGGAGTTTTGCCATGAGTTCAAAGCCAGCCTGGGCTGCATAATTCAAAGTCAGTCTGACTTACATAGTGAGAGCCTGTCTCATAGAAACAGAGACAGACAGACAGACTGTCTTTGTGTACTCAGGGTTATCAATGGAGGCTACCTGCAAGAATCACCAAAACTCTCCTGGAACTAATACACAATTATAAAGCAAGATTATAGGGTGCAAGATTAAAGTACAAAAATCACCTGATTTTCTATATACCAGCAATGAATAAATGGAAGTTGAAATTAAGAGGATAGTACTATTTAATTACTACTACAAAAAAATAAGATACTTAGGTATAAATCTAACCAATACATACACAAGGTCAATACAAACTCTCACAAAAACTCTCACAAAAAAAAAATCAAAGAAGAACTAAATAGAGAAATACTGCGTGTTTTCATTCAACACTGAATACTGAGGAAGACTCAGTATTATCAAGATGTCATTTCTTCCCAGTGTAAGCTGTAGATTCAATGTGATCCAAATCAAAATCCCATCAAATTATTTGTGGACATTAACAAAGTGACTGTAAAGTCCATACAGAGACCTAGACCAGTCTAGACTGGTCCTAGACCAGTCATACAATGTCAAAAAACAACAGTCAGAAGCTGGCACTCACTACCTGACTTCAAGACTTATTATAAAGTATAGTAATCAAGACAATGTGGCCATTGGTGACAGAACAGACAAGTCACTATGATAGAATAGAGAGCCCCCCCCCAAAAAAAACCTCACACAAAAACAGTCAACTGACTTGAGAAAAGAACAAAAGCAATATGGATGAAAGATAATCTCTTCATTCAATGATGCTGGGACAAATGGACATTCACATAGTTTAAAAATCCTGACACATTTTACAGGATTAAAAAAATCCTGACAAACTTTACATTCTTCACAAAATTACTTAAAACAAAAGTAGGTCTAAACATAAAACTATAAATAATGGAAAACTATAAAATATCTGGAAGATAAAATAGGAAAAAATTTAGATGACATTAGTATGGTGATGATTTTTTTTTTTTTTTTTTTTTTTTTTGGTACTGGGGATCAAACTCACAACCTCGTGCTTGCAAGGCAAGCACTTAAGCCACTGAGCTAAATCCCTGGCCCGGTGATGATTTTTTTGTAACACTAAAGTGGTAAGCTATAAAAGAAATAATTGATAAATTGGACTTCCTTAAAATTAAACCTTCTTTACAAAGAATGCTACCAAGAAAACAAGAAGGCAAGTTATAGAGTGGGAGAACATATTTGCAAAGAATGTATCTGATAAATTTTGGAACAATTATCCAATCTGTACAGTCACCAAATGAAATAACCAATTTAAAAATGGATTAAAGGATCAGACACTGAACCAAAGAAGATATATCAATAAGCATATGAAAAAATGTTCCACGTCCCATGTTATCAGAGAAATGTTAAGATTCTCATTATGGGAAAACAACAAGCTACCTCTACACACCTGAGAATGGCCAACACCCAGAACTCTGATAACCAACTGCTGGCTGGGATGTGAAGCAATAGCAGCTCCCCTTTGGTGCTGGTGGGAATGTCAAATGGTATGGTCACTTTTTTAGACAATTTGGCAGTTTCTTATAAAAATCAACACATTCTTACCATATAAGCCAGCAATTCGATACCTTGGTGTTTACCCAAGTGAGTTGAAAACTCATGGACATACAAAATTCCATATATAGATGTCTATAACCACTTTATTTGTAATTCCCAAAACTTGGAAGCAATTGAGATGTCCTTCAACAAGTAAATGCATGAAATATAGTAAACAATGGGATATTATTCAATGCTAAAGAAACATGAGCTGTCAAGCCGTGAGGAGACACTGAGGAGACTTCAATATGTATTACTAAGAGCAAGAGCTCATGTTGAAAAGACTGATGCTACATGACTCCGATTATATGATATTCTAGAGTAAATAGATTAGTGCTTACAAGGGACTCAGGAGGAAGGGATGAACGGGTAAATTACAGAGGATTTTTAGGGGAGTGAAACTAGACTATATGGTACTATGATGATGAATGTGTCATTGTACTTTTCTCAACACCGAGAGTGTGTTTACCACCAAGAGTGAAGCCTTCTGTAAACTACGGACTTTGAGTGGTAATGATGTAGGGCCAGACGATGACAGGAAGGCTGCATGTGTGTGACAGCATGGGGGGTATGAGAGCTCTCTGTAGTCTCTACTCAATTCTGATGTGAACCTAAAACAAAAACTTTCAAAGAGCAAAGCCTATTCAAAAGACAAAAAGAAAATCTCACAGAACAGTGAGCGATAACAAATGGTGGTTGTGGTTTTAAATTACAAAACTTTACCGCAATAGATAAGTAATAGACAAAAGATATTGTCCATGGAAGAAACTGAGTCACTGTTAATATCCACTCTTGCTTTCTTCTTCTATAATAGAACCTTGAGTCTGGGCTGAATAAATGGCTTCTCAGCCAAAGATTACATTTCTCAGTAAATGTGGCCTCAAAATAAAGTTCTAACACATGAGCATGAATGGATACAATGTAAACAACTCTCAGGTCATGCTCTGCTAAGAGGTCTGTCCTTGCCTTCCCTCCTGTCCCGTATGCTAGAGAGAAAGCAAACATGACAGTGAGACAGCCACACTATATGAGTTGGAAACACATGCCAAGAACCTCCAGGAACCCAATAGAAGCCAGGGAGTTATCTAGACACCATACCAACTATGGTTATGTTGGATGCTATGTTTATGCTGCCAAATCTCTCAGTGATCTGTGCTAAAGATTAAATGTAGAATGGAGAGAAAAACCAATCCTGATTACCCACATCCAAGTCAACCTTTGTGATCCATAAGGTAGTGTTATGGTTTGTGTCTGGGTGCCCCCCAAAGCCTCAGGCAGTCATGGAGGTGGCTGAATCTAGTGTTTGTGACCGGTTCGTTGTCTAGTGCTGGGCTTGGCAGTGTGAGTGCTGCACACCCAGGGGTAGGTATTCAGCATACAGAATAAGGGAGGGAAGGATGCGTGCTTGTCACCTCGCTTTGCCCTTTACTCTCGTCGCTGGCAGCCACACCACCCTGCCTTGGAGCCAGATGATTATGGACTGAAACCTCCAAAAACTGTAAGATAAATAAATCTTTCCTTCCTTCATGTTGGGTGTTGGGTGTTTTGTCCTAGCAATGAGGGAAAAGTCACCAAGATAGGTAGTATGTTACCCTTTAGAAAGAAGCCTCCCAGCTGTGCTTCCCAAAAACTACCTGCATTTTATTTCACTTAGTTTTGGTGCTGGGAATTGAACCCAGAGTCTCAAGCATACTAAGCACAGACTCTTTCACTGAGCTATACTGCAGCCCCCAGCTCTGCCATTTTAAATGATCACTGATGATGATGATTTTAACGCACTCCTCTGTCTCTAAGACAAGGTCTAAACTCTTCAGTGAAGTACACGATGTCTTTCAGTATCTATAACTGCTTTTTGATGTGAGCCCAACTCTTTCCACTCCCCCATCATATTCTGCATTCCAGTCCTTTTGAATGGTTTGTGGTTCCTGAGTCATGCTTGGCTTTCCCTCTCCCTAGTAGCACTGCAAAAGCTTACCCACACATCTGCAGATCTGTCTCTGTCCACAGCTCCTCAGTTCCCCTTTGCACTTGGTTAGCTCCTCCTAAGTAGCTGGGATTAGGTGTGAGCCATCATACCTGGCAAGCATGGAGGTCTGTGGCCAGCCTGGGCAACACGGTGAGACCCAATCAAAATAAAAGATGATAATAAAAGACGTCTAAGTCTCAAACACCTTTAAACTTACACCATACATCTGAGATATGCCTGAAAAGAATGATGATGAAAGAGATATTTAAGTTGAGTTTTAATTCTGAATGCAAACGCCCTCCATGATCTTCAGGAGCAATTGAATCAAACCTTTCTATCACAGGAAAGGTTGAAGTGGTAATGGACATGCAAAACCCTGAGTCTGATCATACAAAACACACACACACACACACACACACACACACACACACACACAGAGGCAACAGCAGAAGCTACTGCAGAAACTACTGCAGAAGATGAGCCACAGAACCACCTGAGAGACTCACCATTGAGACTGGAAATTTCACAGACTCAGGTCATTGATTCAAGTAATTCAAGACAAGAAAAGACAGGAGGGGCTCAAGTCATGCTGGTCCTATGAATCTTCCACCCTGGGTCATAGCCACTGTTGTCATCACTGAGACACAATACCCAACCTGAAGAGGGAGAGGTTTGCTTTCCCTCACAATTACAGTCCACGGTCAGGCAGCTTGGCAGAAGGGTAGAGCCAAGGACAGCCGCTCTTGTGAAGGCAGCCTGGAAGCAGTGCAAGGAGGGAGGAGCCTGGGGGGAGCATTACTCTTCCAAGTCACAGGTCATGTGTGACCCCCCTCTTCCAGCCAGGCTGCACCCCATCCCAGCAGCAGGTCTGCTTCAGCACCTTCAACTGCCAAATGGCCAGCTTCTGCGCACACGAGGCTCAGCCGGCATAAACCGTGGCACTAGCGTTCATGCCTCACTTGCTATTTGAGGGTGAGGAAAGGGTGGTGTCTTACCTCTGGAGACTCTGTAGACTTCATAGAAAGAATAGAAGTGGAAGCCCAGTGATGCAAGCAGGTAAAGAGACAGTTCCCATCGGGGCAGCATGGCACCTTGGCACAACAGTTCCCAACGCCACAGCGATTTTCTAACAAGAGAAACAGAGACAAAATATGAGGCAGGACATCAAACAGAACCTCTTCACTGCAGTTACTTCATACCCCTAGGGCTGCTTTACTACCCAGGACCCCATAGACATAATCCCACCCGATCCCCCTCTGCCCTAGGGATGCAGGATTCAGGACCAGACCAAATGCAGACATGGCACCAGGGGGACTTTAGAAGACAGCTTTATTATGCTAGCAGGCTGACGAGAACCTCAGTTCCAAATCATCAGCAGTGACTGCAGTTTTTCACTTTTATATATGTTTCCAAAAGGAAGTACAAAAGGCAGATAACATAATACCCTATGGTTGGTTACACACTTTTGTCATTAATTGCTGGGCAGAATTCACTCCTACAGAAACAGCAACTAAATGAGGTTACTATCGTACAACATAGAGGAAGAATCCATCACAGTCTAAGACCGGGCAGAGGCGTCCTTGCAGTGATCTCTCTGAGATTCAGAAGAAGGAGAAACTTTCCTTCCTGGCTTATCATACAGTTAGCACCTGGAGTGTCAAAACTCATCAAGTTTGTAGCTGTCTAACTATGGGAACAGGCTGTGTCTCCCTGTCTCATCTTTGAACAGTTAGAAATATGATTAGTATTAGAAATACAAGTTTTAAGTATTTTTCTGCACTAAAATAGCTTCTATACTATAACTGTCCCTAACCCCCACTCCAACATATCCCCCCATGTACACACACACACTATTCAAATAATTGGCTCTTCTCTTCCAAGTGTCCACAGCCTTCTGTCACATTACACATCAGAGTTCCCTCTTGTTTCTGACATACCCATCCCCTCTGCACAGTGGACCATTGGAGAGAGGGACCATGATTTCTCACTCACTCTCAGTAAGGTAGAAACCATGAGACTCTTCCCTTTCTCTTGCACAGCCAGGAGAGGCAGGCTTTGATTGACAGCTGCACTGGGGGTGTCCTAGATGTCCACAGCAGTTCCAGGCGTCTACTGTGTCTGCCTCGGCCACGGAAAGCTTGAATGTGGGCCAATCAGCAGGCTCAAATCTAGACCACTTAGCAGGCTTGAACCTGGGCCAACCACAAATGTGTTGCTATTTAAACACTTACTGGTTTGGTCTAGGAGGGCTCCTGCTAGTATTGATCCCCTGTGCTGCAGCACACACGTTGTCCAAATAAACCCTTGCTCTGGTGGAACTATAAATCTGCTCGCTTACTTTTTTTTCCTGGTTATGTGTGCTTGGAAGGTCCTATAAAACTACTTGAGATTCTCATCCTGAATAGTGTGGGTGGAGTGAGTCTCTTTACAAAGGAACTTCGTAGCTGAGTGTGGCGGCACAGGCCAAAAATGCTAATAGTCCAGATGGCTGCCAAGTTTGAGCCAGCCTGGGAAATTCAGTGACTTAGAAAGTCTCTGTCTCAAATAGAAAAAGGCTGGAGATGCAGATCAATACAAAGGCACTGGGGTTTATCCCCAGTACAGCAATCAAGAGAGACAGACAGACAGACAGACAGAGGGCTCTAAACACTAAGGGCTGCTTACACTTATGAGTTCCAGAAACCTGCGGCACAAATCCACGAAAATCCCCAGAGCTGGAGACTGGGAGCATCTGGCTGTGGCAGTAAGTTGTGGAGGCAACTGTCCCTGACTGGTGTCAGCAGCATCTAGTGACAATAGGCAGCGATACGTAGTGCTTGATGGGGATCCTCAGGTGGCCCAAGTGGCTCAGAGCTGTCACACTAAGCACCCAGGCCAAGAGGCAGCTGGAATCCCAGAGCGGCGGCAGTGAGGCCTGGATGCCCCAGCAGAGCTATACTTTGCTGATTCATCATTTCTGTCAGCATGGAGCAAGAAAAGCATCAACTAACAGGCAATGCCAGCACCTAGCAGTGTGCCTGGAATGTAGCACAAAGGGACGACCAGGTGCTCAGCGAATAACAGATGGCCTCAAAAGCAGGAAGAAAAGCACCGATAACCTCCGAGCTTCTTATAGCCTCATTCTCAGCCAATACTATCCCACAGGTGCAAATCATAAGGGGCCAGTGAAACAGCCCTGCCTTCCACATGTCTATACTTTCTTTATTTTTATTTAAAAAAGGATAAAAATAATACAGAATTTCAAAACAAAATACTAGGAAATTAATACAGTACATACTATACTCAAAGTAGTTGCTCAAATTACAAGATCCAAGCATGAAAAAGACAAACTCTTCCTTTTGATGAACCAACAGAGATTGCAGTATAGTTTTCTATCTTGTTTTTTTTTTTTTTTTACACTAGGGAGACCATACGATGTTTACACAAGCAAGTCTGATTTGTTTCACTTATGAGTATGGTCTCAAGTTTCATCCATTTACCTACTTCAGTCCCTAACTCCACGAACTGCCCCCACCAAAAATTACCCTGGACCATGTTTATCTGGACTGGCCCATGCAAAGTTGTTTACATCTCCAATCCAGATCTCCATGTCAAGGCAGCCACATCTATGTTCTAAGTAACAGAGAAGCAGGTAATGGAAAGTTGGGTCCTAACATTCTGCAAATTAAGTGATCACAAATGTTTCCCAGTAACAGAGTTAATTAAAGTCCCTTCATGGATTTTGTTGCATTACTTAAATACATGCCATTGGGGTGCCAAAAAAGATCAAAAGTTTAAGCCCCTGCAAGCATTTCTGATACATGACAGTTTACTGCCCCCATATTCACATGGTCTCTCATTTTGTCTTACAACAGCCAGGTAAAGCCTGGGAAGATTCCAGGTAGATTCTAGGCACACTGCTAAGTGCTGCCATTGCAAACCAGTTGAGGGTTCTCTTGCTGCATTCAGGCAGAAATATGATCAGCAAAGTACAGCTCTGCTAGAGGCTCCAGCCCACAACCTGGGAGGGCAGGGGAGCAAGCATTTTATAGGTAGTGTGGGTAGAGCAAGGGAGGTAGGCATGGGTGATGAATGTTAAGAGGTCACACCAACGGAAACAGCTGAGCCAGGACAGAAAGACAACTGTTCCACAGAATCAAGGAAAAGGAATGTGGCATATTCAGAAATATAGCTACAGGTTTTCAAATGTCCAAGCCCTTAAAGTTTCCCAAAAACTCTTTAAAAATTCGCAAGTTTCTATTTCTTGTTCTCTAAACAAGTGTGTTTTTTTTAAATTTTATTTTAAAAGGCGGTAAAATTAAACACAACAAAACAGAACAGGACATAAGAAAGCATAAATTTCAACCAGAGATCTTCACTATCTGTCATATTGTCTCTTGTTTTCTTCCAAATGGTTGTCTTTATCTTTGCGTATGGGGAGCTCATACTAAATAACATAGCCAATCTTTTCACAAGATGTATAGTTCACTGGCTCCCACTTGCTAAGCAGGGGGGAGGAGGACGGGGAATACAGGGCGGGGTACAGAACGACGTGAGATGTCTGATTCTCAGCCCACAAAGCGTGTTCTTCTTAATGGAGGTATCATTATTAAAGATAGAAGATGTGTTCTCACCACAAATTTAGCAAACTCAACACACTATTCGGTATCTTTCCTGATTAAGAATTTTCAAATTTTCAGCTAAAGAAAATATTTTGTGCCTTCTCTTTAGTGTATCTGAATTGCCGCAATCACTATTGCACTTTATCTTATTAAGTAAAATAAGGGTCACACAACATAAGCACTGTGATCCTGTGACAGTCCATCTAATAATGAGACAGTGCTGAGTGCCCCCTGGGTGGGAAGCACATGTGGTGTGGATGCACTGGACCAGGCAGGAGGAGCTCGGCAGCACAGGACTGTATCACACTACTCAGCATAGTGCACTGCTTAATTTAGGAATCGTTTATTTCTAGAATTTTGCATTTAATATTTTCAAAGCATGGCTGAGCACAGGTAAGTATAACCACAGAAAGTCTGAGCACAGAAAGTAAAACCTCAGACAAGGGGGAACTACTGGGCATGCAGTCGCTTGAGGGAAGTGTCCCAAAGAAGCCCTTGATGCTGTGCTAGTCTGAAGGCCTCAGTGGGAAGTGGAGGAGAGAAGTACTAGAACCTGGCCACATGGATGAGGGGATCTAAGCTGCATGTGGCATCAAATGGATCTAGGAGTCAGTTGGAAGACCACAGGCATCAAAGCTTAATGTTATTGATGAGAGTAAGAAACTTAAGGCCTTTAATATCACGTGTTGGGAGGAACTCATAGCAGAGGTTTCCTGGGATGAGAAGAGAAGTCAGACTGAGGTTAGAGGAGGCTTCTCTGTTTGGGGGTGTAAAAGCCTCAAGGCTGGTTATTCCAAAGAATATCAATATGGAAATAATAGGACTCAAGAGGCCCACAGGGTAAAATTTTAGCCATAAAATGCAAGAACTCAGCTAATATCTTTTTCTAAGCTGTTTACTTTACAATTTCGCACTTCATATGCTTTTGAAAATGCCATCGCTCAGATCCTCGCAAGACAGCTAACTTTTTAGCTGCTTTTCAGAAATCAGAATCCTGCTTAGGGAGAAGAAAGGATCTGCTGAAGGATACAGGAAATGAACCAGCAATGAACCAAAAATTAGAACCAAGGTCCCCAGCTCCCACTCTCTCACAGGCAGAAATTCTGTTCCTTTATTGTGGGAGAATAGAGATTAACCCAAACCTGAAATGCACAGAAACACAGCTGCTATAAGATGCTCTCTCCCAGCAATTTCCAGTATCATTTCAAAATTATTTTAATTCTGCTTCATGCAACAAATGGATTTCAATATTTCCATCTTCAATTTTTTTGCTCCTAAGCCCTGATCCAAACACTAACTGGGCTATAACCACACACTCCATAGTAAAAGCAAAAGGAGCACAGGCCCACTGAAATGACAACAGCTTTGAAGAAAGTCGTAGGGCAAGAGTCTAGCACATCTGGCAAAAATGGTGTAAGTCTTCTGCTCTTTTCCAGGGTCCAATTTCATGGAACAGAAGCCATGGAATATAAATTACACGATTTTCCCATGGCCACTCACAGTGTCCTCCTATATCACAGTTGTCTCCTAATACTTCATGACAGGCATATTCTTCCACCCACCTCACTCCATATGGAATCACTTAAGACTGCTTCACCACACAGGGCAGTTAGAAGAGTGCTGGGAGGAAGTCTGCAGACTGGGCCAAAGTCTAATTACAGAATATCTCAAAATACATACTTGCTACTTCCAACTCTGCGACAAAATCGTGAATCAGTTATACACCACTGCTTAATCAATCATCACAACAGGTTGTAGCTTCCAACAACAAAGATTTATTCTTTCTCAGGATCCTGTATGAGGGCAGTCAGGGTGGCTCTCCTGAGGTCACTGCTGGGGTCACTCGTGTGACCAGAGTTAACCCACAGCTTGACGGGGGCTGGCGGGGATCACACACTGCTGGCATTTGGTGCTCCGTGCTCCACGTGTCGCGCATCCTCCCGCAGGAGGGACTGCGCTTTCTCACAGCACAAAGAGACGGAGTACAAAGAATCCTAAAGGCCAGGCTTCCTTATCAAGTGCAAACCAACGGCCAGCCCAGATTCAGGGATGGAAAACCTCTTCTTGGAAGGAGCAGTAATGGCACCTTAAAAGCAGGCAGCCAGGACAACCTACTTCATCAAGTGTATTCTCAATAGTTACTGATAAAAAAAAAAACCCAGAAAATTATTTGGAAAACTACATTTCACAATAGATCCTTTCTCCCTCCTGGGGCTGAGATCAAGCCCAGGGCCACATGCATGCAAAGCACAAGTTGTACCACTAAACTATAGCCCCTCAAGTGGGTCTTTAATATATGAAATGTCACAAAGGTGGTCCCCCAACACACACACACAGACACAGTCACATGCTGCACCCCATGAGATCAGGTAGCCAAGGGACACGGCAGCCATCTTTGTTTGTGTAAATATACTCTATCACATTCACACCATGACAAATATCTCCTAATGTGGTGTTTGAGTGTATTCCTTTGACATCTGTCTGTGTACAACTTTGTACACGATTAAAATGCACATTTAAAAATGTTTATACACATTTTAAATATACATCACGATTAAAATGCACATTTTAAAATGTTTATACACATTTTAAATACACATTTAAATGTATGCAAATGTTTATACACATTTTAAATATACATTTAAATGCATATAAATGTACATGTTGTGATGTGTATTTTAAACCTACATCAGTATTCACTTATGTATATACACATACATTTTAAATGTATACAAGATATGTATATCTATAATTGTACATATATAACTGTGAAAAATTATGTTCCAAAATCCAAATTTCAAAGCCAGTGGGCACCTTCTTGCCATAGGGTTAATCTCTGCCAGTACAGGCACTCCTCTTGCAATAATCTACTTGGTCATTTCCAGTAAAGAAACTCTGTTTCTGAGCAGTAATGGCAGCATGCTTATTCCTCAAACAGAGTCCATATCTGCCCTTCTATTTTTAAAAAGTTTTCTGTCACTTGTCCTATTATGTATTTCCTGGAACCAAGAACACAGTCCTATTATATTTCCTGGAACTGTCACTTAGTCATCTCTTTAATGTAGGTAGGTTAAGTTAGATTTCTGTTTATATATAAGAACCCAGAGATGAACCCCAAACTCCAGAGTGAGGGCAAGACTATGGCTTCTCGTTCAGAAACTATGTACTCCAACTAATGAACTCCTAAACCCAGTTCTTTTTTCTTTTTTCTTCTTTTAGGGGGAGGGGGTTTCCCAAGTTTTATTCACAAACTCATCAGAATCAAGATATATCATGCGTAGGTACAAATTTCTAATGTTGAATGTGATCATTATGTATATCTAAAATCTACCAATAAACTTAATTTTAAAAAAATACTCATAAAAATATTTGAGCCTAAGGAATTTTAATTTTTATCTTCCTTCTCGTCTTTGTCACAGTTGCTCTGGAAGTAACATTATTCATAACTCTTTTTGCGGGTAGATACTATGTACGGCTAATTTCAAATATCTCTTGGGAAAAGGCAGGAAGCCACTGTGATCTTGTTCTTGCTACTGTTGAGGACGATCACCCCTCCATCGAGATTCCCGCTTTGCAGTTCACCTTGTCTCCTGGAGAAACTGTTCAAAATTGGCAGCACCCATGATTTCATATTTCATAGGATGTATGTAGTTCAGGGTGAACTTCAGGATCTTTCTTTTTGTCCCCCTTTGCCATAAGCGTTTTCATGAGTGACATAGTGGCCAAAGAATCAGAGAGGTTAGACCTATTTATTCACCCAACACTTATCAAACAACTCCTGCTGAGGAGAAAGTGCTATTTGTGAAACAAAATCGAAAGAGCTTATTTGTAAGATTCCACAAAGAGTGCTCCCCTAGAGATGCCCATGTCCTAATTTCTGGAACCCGTGACTTCATTATCTTCCATGGCAAAAAGAATTTTTCAGATACAATTAAAGATCTTTCCACAGGAACATTATATACCCAGGTAGGGCCAAGGTACTCACAATGCTCCTCACAAGAGGGAGGCAGGACGGTCAAAGACAGACAGAAGACTGCGTTGAAGATGGAGGAAGGAGTCAGAAACAAAGGAACAGGAGAAGCATTGAGAAGGTGGAGAAGGCAACAAACAAAGAGATTCTCCCTTAGGTCCTCCAGAGTTATGCAATGGGCCCTACTGATGCACTGTGGACTTCTGCCCAATACAGCAAGGTAGCACAGTTGTCCCTCTGTCCCACAGGGATTGGTTCCAGGCCTCCTAAGGACACCAAAGCCTGCATATGCTCAAGTCCCTCGTATAAAATGCTCAAGTATTTGCACATAGCCTATACACGCCTTCCCATATCCTCTGAATCTCTAGATTACTTATAAGATTTAATACACTGTAAATGCTACCTAAATCATTGCTATACCCCATTGCCTAGAGGATGACAAGAAAAAGGTCTATAAATGTTTAGCACGGCCATAATTTTTTTCAAATATTTTCAATTCACAGTTGTTTGAGGCCACAGATACGAAACACACAGAAATGGAGAGTCATTCTTTGTGCTTAGCCATTATATTTGTGGTGATTTGGTAGATATGATACGAACCTCACAGGTCACCACCCCCTTCACGACTCATAGGAGGAAAGTCCGTAACTGAAGGGATCTATGTCAAACAGACTGCTCTGTAATCCAATCATTCCCAATTTTAAAAATGTAACTGGAAAAATAATTTGAAAATAAAATTTTGTACTTAATATTGATCCCTTAGTTATTTTCAGCTTTCCTATCACACTGATATCAATCTCATAATAACCAAACACAACTCTAAGCCTTTTTATATGAACTGTTGAAGACAAAATAAGCCAAATGCATACCCCCTAAATCAACAAAGCTACTGATCTGATACTACATTTTTTCTCCTGAAAATTTTCAACCTACTCTAAACCTCTGTTAGTCACCCAGAGTTATGCCCAGCACATCTAAATGAACCAAAAATGGTTTATAATATTTTAAGTAAAATGTTTACTGAAGTATACCTTAAAAAATGTGAGGCTTTCAAGAAGTGGACACAGGCAAGTATTTACCACTGAGATAAAAAGCTGAATGCCTCAGTGGGCCCTCATGCCCTTCCTTCGTTACTAAGTCCATCGAAAGTGACCATTAGCCTGACCCCTATCCCCAAACTGTTAGTTTGCTGGGTTTTGAATTCCATCTAAATGGAATTACACAGCACCTATGTTTTATCTCCACCTTCGTTCTGCCCAGTTTTCTGTTTGTGAGACTCATCCAGACATTAGGGAAGCCGTGAATGGCTGGGCAATAATTTGTTCACTGTCATCACCATAGGCTATTCAACCCTGATAACTGATCTGCAGATGCATTCATGTACCCTACTATCAGTGCATGGAGGAGCGGTCGCCAGCTTGGGACTGTTAAGAACCACATTGTTAGACTCACGCATGTGTAGAGCTTATAAACAGTTTACGCGAACCAACTATATAACACATGTTGAAATAAACAACTACTTTGAAAAAAAAAGAGACACTACAATACCCAGTGCTGATTCCATAATGTCATGATGTGAAGTCCAGCAAAACTATCACTTTTTGTTCAAAGTGATCTTAGCTTGCTTTGCCTTCTAAGTTCAACACACATGAAGGTATGGACAGCTGTTTTGAGGGGAATGCGAGACATTACGACAGCCATTCACGGCTTCCCTAATGTCTGGTCTTGAAGACCTGTAATGCCCTCCTCGTCCTGCTCAGATCAATTCCATACTAGGTTGTTTCATGTGAATTCCCTATATGTGACAATATGGACAATTATTTGGAAGAAAACAGAAGTCAATATGATAGAGAGTGAATATCTCCAATTGTCTAGCTTTGAAATTTATGTCTTACATTGCTTTCTTGTGATCCGCTTTGCTCTGTTTTGTTGTATTTAATTTTACCCTATTGATATAATTGCATGTATATTTGAGTGGGTAAGATGGATGACCATATTGTTGTTTTTGTCAGATCGT